>OZ012738.1:509680428-509979441 GCA_963859935.3 Lathyrus sativus
TTTGAGATGTCTTAACAGGGAATGGCAGCCGAAGGTAACCGTCATCAAGGAAGCAAATGAACTCACAATTTTGGATCTAACAACATTGTTCGGAAAGCTGCAAGAGCATGAACAAGTGCTCCTAAGCCTAGAGCAACATGAAAAGAAAGAAAAGAAGGACAAAACAAAGATAATTGAAAAGAAATCTATTGCTCTCAAGAATTCCTCCTCAAAGTCTCAATCTAAGGAGCATAGTGATTACACGTCGAGTGACGACGAAGAAGACGACAAGAGTGAGGACATGAGGCTGTTCGTAAAGTGTTACAACCGCTATGTGAGAAAGAACGGCATCCAACACTCTGAAAAGAACCTTGTCAACTTCCGAAAGCAATCTAGGTACTCTAGAAATGAGGACACTAAGGGGAATAACACAAGAGGGTCATGTTATACATGCGGGAAAACCGGTCATTATAAACCGGATTGTCCCTTGAACAAAAAGGGCAAAGAAAAAGAATCAAATAGATCACATAAGAAGAAAACACAGCCAAGGAGAGCATATATATCTTGGGAAAGTGATAGCGATTCCTCCAAAGATGAGAACTCAAGTGATGAAGATGAATCCGTGAATGTGTGTCTTTCCGCTCACCAAAAGAACAAGAAAAAACAGGTACGTCATGCTAAATATGAAAACTCCTCTAACATGTCTCATTTTGAATTACAAGCTGCATTTAATACTTTGCATTGTGAAGCTAAAGAAGCCTTTAAAAGGCTTGCCTCAAATAAACAAATTTTTGTTCACTTAGAACAAAAGATTCATGAGTCCGAAAGAAAACTCGAGCCACTTAAAGCTTCCATAGTAGAAAGTACTAAATCAGGTTGCGAGGACCTTAGAAGTAGAATAATTAACTATGGGTGTGATACGTGTTATGTTTGGCAAAATGAATTTAGAACCCTAAAGGCCAAACTTAACAAGGTTCTTGAGCCCAAAATTACTTTTGCTGTCGATAAATCTGATTTTAGAAAAAGTATGGTGAATCCATATCAAAAATACAAATATGTTATAAGGGATCAATATAGAAAAGGCAATTCAAAAGTTAATTTTTCTTGTCTATATTGTTGCAAGAAAGGCCATTCCATTGCTAAGTGTCGTTTTAGGAGATTTTTAGTTCCTAAAGGCGTTTATCAATGGTTGCCCAAATGTGACTATTTTGTTACTCACAACTTAGGACCCAATAAGCCATTGGGTACCTCCTCTTGTTGATTGTTTTTCATAGGAACAATGTGTTGAGACCACTGAGAGAAGATGGGTTCTCGATAGTGAATGCTCAAGACACATGTCAGGAGACATATCCCTCTTCATCGACTTCGTGGCAAAGCAGAAAGGATATGTAACCTATGGTGACAATAATCACGGTGCAATACTTGGTAAAGGTAGTGTAGGTAACCCTTCTTCCACTACTATTTCCGATGTGTTGCTTGTCGAGGGTCTTAAACATAATCTACTTAGCATTAGTCAATTATGCGACAAAGGATACGATGCATCATTTTCAAAAGATTGTTGTAAAATTGTGCATAGTGATGACAAGAAGAGTATGTTTAATGGCCTAAGAGTGAACAATGTCTATATGCTAGACTTGAATGAAGTATCGTTAACAAGTGACAAATGTCTCATGACAATGAGTGAAGACTCATGGTTATAGCATAGGCGTTTAACACATGTTAACTTTGACTTGCTAAATAAAGTAGTCTCAAAAGATCTAGTCTTAGGTCTCCCCAAAATTAAGTTTACCAAGGATCACCTTTGTGATGCTTGCCAAATGGGAAAGCAAACGAGGATCTCTTTTAAATGCAAAAATATTGTTTCAACTACGAGACCTCTCGAGCTTCTTCATATGGACTTATTTGGGCCATCTAGAATTAAAAGCCTAGGTGGAAACTATTACGGTTTTGTAATAGTGGATGACTTCTCTAGATTTTGTTAGACTATCTATTTGGCTAGAAAGAGCATTACGTTCGCCACCTTTGAGAGATTTGCCAAGCTTTCCCAAAATAAATTAAGCATAAACATTGTGTCAATTAGAAGTGATCATGGAGGTGAGTTTGAAAACCATTTATTTGAAGAATATTACGGTAATCATGGAATTGATAACAACTTCTCCGCTCCACGTACTCCTCAACAAAATGGGGTTGTGGAGCGTAAAAATTGTATTTTAGAAGAGTTAGGGAGAGCCATGATCAATGAGAGTGGATTACCGAAATATTTTTAGGCCGACGCCATAAGTACGGCTTGTTATGTTTTGAATAGGGTGCTCATCCGCCCCATTTTAAACAAAACACCGTATGAGCTTTTAAAAGGGCGCAAGCCAAATGTGTCTCACCTGCATGTTTTCGGCTGCAAATGTTTTGTTTTGAATAATGGAAAAGAAAACTTGGGTAAATTTGACTCTAAGGCTGACGAAGGTATCTTCCTTGGATACTCTCAGTCAAGTAAAGCTTATAGGATTTACAATAAGAGATTACTTACTGTTGAAGAATCGGTGCACGTAACATTTGATGAATCTTATCCGAGAAATGTCGGAAAAGGTAGTGTTGTTCATGGTGCAGGCACATCTACAGAAGACATACTCAAAAGTTCCGAGCCGGAAATTGATCAACCCGACCAAGACAAAGTTGAGGAGGAGAAAGATGTCCGCCATGAGGAAACCGAGGAAGTTCATCTGCCCTCAAAAGATGATCTCCCTCCAGCTTGGAAGTCTTCCAAAGACCATCCAATTGACAAAATTCTCGGAGATATATCAAAGGGTGTTACAACCCGTTCTCAGATAAGTAATTTCTGTTATCACTTCGCTTTCGTTTCACAAATTGAACCTAAAAACCCTACAGACGCCTTCAATGCAAGAGGAACTTAATCAGTTCACTAGAAATGAGGTTTGGGACCTTGTCCCTCCTCCGCGAGGACATCGAGTAATTGGCACCCGATGAGTGTTTAGAAACAAATTGGACGAAAACGGGGTAATAACCCAAAACAAGGCGCATTTAGTCGCGCAAGGGTATAACCAAGAGAAAGGCATCGACTATGAGGAAACTTATGCGCCAGTTGCCCGACTCGAGGCTATACGCCTTTTGCTTGCCTTTGCTTGTGCGAAAAACTTTAAGCTATTTCAAATGGATGTTAAGAGTGCATTCCTTAACGGTTACATTAATGAAGAAGTTTATGTTGCACAACCTCCGGGTTTTGAGTCTCACGAATATCCCGATCATGTTTACAAACTAAAAAGAGCCTTGTATGGACTCAAGCAAGCTCCTAGGGCTTGGTATGAGCGGCTAAGCAAGTTCCTACTTGATCAAGGGTATTCGAGAGGCAAAGTGGACACAATTCTCTTTATTAAGCGTCAAGGAAAGCACTTGATATTGGTACAAATTTATGTTGATGATATAAAATTTGGGTCATCTAACATGAATCTCGTGAGAGAGTTTTCTAACCTTATGCAGGGAGAATTCGAGATGAGTATGATGGGGGAGCTCACATACTTTCTCGGATTGCAAATTAAACAGCTTCAGGATGGGACGTTCGTGAGTCAAACTAAGTATTGTTTGGAACTTCTCAAGAGATTTGACATGGCAAACTCCAAAACCATAGATACACCTATGCCTACATGCACAAACTTGAATAAAGATGAAAGTGGTAAGGATGTAGAGGTAAAAAGGCATCGAGGTATGATCGGTTCACTTCTTTATCTTACCGCATCTAGACCCGACATTAATATTTAGCATGTGCATGTGTGCTCAATATCAATCGGCTCCTAAGGAATCCCATTTGAAAGCTGTTAAGCGCATACTTCGCTACCTATCTGGTACTCCAAAGTATGGGCTATGGTATTCCAAAGGAAATGATTGTTCGTTGGTAGGCTTCTCCGATTCCGATTTTTCCGGGTGCAAATTGGATAGGAAAAGTATTAGTGGTACTTGGCACCTATTTTCAAATTCTTTGGTCAATTGGCATAGTAAGAAACAATTTTTTGTTGCCTTGTCAACCTCTGAAGCGGAATATGTTGCCGCCGGCAGTTGTTGCGCTCAAGTCTTGTGGCTTAAGCAACAATTGTTGGATTTTAACCTCAAACTTGAACGTATTCCTATTTTCTGTGACAACACAAGTGCCATTAATCTAACCAAAAATCCGGTATTGCATTCACGCACCAAACATATCGAAATTCGACACCATTTTCTTAGGGATCATGTAGAGAAAGCGGATGTTATTTTTGAACATGTTGATACAAAAAATCAACTAGCAGACATTTTCACAAAGCCGCTAGCAACTGAACCTTTCTTTCATATCCGACGAGAACTTGACATTCTCGATATTTCAGATCGTGTGTCATAATATTACTTGTTCATCGGTTTATTCATTTATGATTATATTATCGTACATCTAACAAGTCAAGGTTGTTGTAAGTACAATTGTATATTTCATCAAGCTATCCTTGGTATCAAGGTGATGTTGTTCCTCTTCTCTCTCTCTCTCTCTCTCTCTCTCTCTCTCTCTCTCTCTCTCTCTCTCTATCTATCTATCTCTCTCTCTCTCAAATTTCTCATGTTCACAAGTTGCATCATATTATATGTTGAAATCATCATCTATGATCTATTGTAAGCATCTTATATGTTTGATTGCTTATAGTTGTTGTGGCTAAGTATTTATGTACCTTGTTTATTAATATATGATACTTTTATCCTTTGATATCATGTTCATTGACAGTATTTTGTGTAGATATTGGTTGATGCTAGTTATTACCTGTTGAGCATGTTTTGAGTTGAACATATCATTCTTAACCTATCTCTTTCTCTTCTTGATGTTGTTAATGGGGGAGAAGAGAGTTGGAGTGTGGCAAAGCCAAGAAGATCACATCAGTTTTTTTTAGTGTAGAATTGCAAAAGCAAGGGGGAGATTATGTTATCAATATTGCACGTTGCTCTCGTTGGCTTTGCACGTTTTGTCATCATAAAAAAGGGGGAGTATGTGAGGGCAAACCCTCATATAGCATACATACTTGAGTTTCGGTGATAACAAAACACGACCATGAATGAATCGGTTTTCTCGACTCTACCTCTACAACAAATGAAATATTTCACCTCTCATATCCTTCTTATATCCATCTAACTTGTCATATTAAATTCAATATATATGGGAGACAAGTGATTATGACTAGATGCATAAAAACCACAAAAATATGTATTTTTGTAGTTTTTCAGGGTTTGAGTCGACCACAGGTCGACGCATGGTCGGTGCATGGATCAGTGTAAAAAGCCACGGGTCGGCGCACGCCGACCTACAATCGACGCATACTGTGAAGACTTTTCAGTTTGCCTAAATCTGCAGGCTATGCGTCGATGCATAGTCCTACTATGGTCGACCGTTCGCTCGTTTATGCTGTTGCTGAAGACTTTCCACTATTGGGTGAAAAGCTGTTATGTTTGTTGGCTTGTTGGTTACTATATATAGATGTTTTATGTTCATTTCTCCAAAACAATTGAAATTTTGAGTCAATTGGACAAGAACAAGAAAAGTGAAATAGGTGCCATCAAATCTCTTCATCTTCATCCTCAATAGTTCACAACACAACAATTACACACAACAATTCTTGGTGTGCTTTGTGTCTCGTTCAAGGTGATAAGGTCCGAAGCCGTCAATTGGGAATCCGGTTCGGGTTGAGTTTGTGGTAGGTTTTTCTTGAATAAAACCTTGAAGGTTTTGTCCTCCAAGATTCGAAGAATATGGGGGTTTTTGGTACGGATCGTCTCTACCAACTTTCAGCTGAGCGAAGGTGATTGAGAAGCGGAAGGTTTCGTCAATCTAGTAGCGGGAATCAGTGAAGTGTGCAAGAGAGTTCCGGGTTCGATTCATGTGTGTTTGAGATTAGCTGGGCCGAGGGTTTGAAGAACGAAAGGTTATTCAACAAAGGGGCTGGATCAGAGGTCTACTTACAACGATCAAAGAACTTGATTTGACTCGAATCAAGGAACAAGGAGAGAAAGCATCATCAACATTAAGATAGCTTGTTTGTATACTTTGCTTGTCTATCCTTATATAAATGTTTCAACTCTACAGGTGATATCTATTATATTGAGCTCAATTCTATTATTAGAATTGAGGGCAGACGTACCCCGAAGCGAGGACGGCGGGGGAACTGCCTCAACAAATCTTTGTCTCCTTTACTTTTTCTGCACTTACATTTTTGCTTTAAAGTTGAGTAATTTTAGTATAAGCAGGTTTATCGAAATTAGTATTTGATTGAGTAAGTGCTTATCATTGTTTTGAACTCTAGTACAATAGTATATTGTACAAGGAATCTAGAGTTACTTACTTAAGTCAAAACTCACTTGAAGTGCCTCGCACACCAAGTGTTTGATAAATTGTCTACACAAAAATTCACTTGCGTTGCTTACATATTTTGGGGTGATTGTGTAGCATTGGAACTAGTCCTACTAATTAGTGGTAAAATCAATTGATAGTGTGACTAGTGTGTTGATTCTATTTTTGTTCATTATCACTTCCATAAGGCTAGACGCATATCCGGTCTTCTAATAACGGTTTGTTTTAGACAGTAATCTTTCCACGGCCGCTTCTGCAAATCAAATATTTTAAAAAACTAATTTTGTAATTGGTAGCGGCGACTGATTTTTTAATTGAGATCTATTCAACCCCCTTCTAGATCTGTGCCATCGTCTAACAAGTTGTTCTTTTTATTTTTTTAGGTAAAGTATTTCTTGATAGCGTTGGTATTCACAAGACGAGTGAACTCTTCACCATCTATAGTTGTAAAAATTAATGCTCCTCTAGAGAAGGCTCTCTTAACAGCGTATGAGCCTTCATAATTAAGAGTTCACTTGCCCCTAGAATCAAAAGTAAAAGTCAAGATATTTTTTAGCATAAGGTCGCCTTCTCTGAATACGCGAGGTCATACCTTCTTATCAAAAGCTTTCTTCATCCTCTATTGATACAATTAACCATGGCACAAAATCGGCATTCTCTTTTCTTCAATCACATTCAACTGGTTGTACCTACTCTGACACCATTCAGCCTTAAATAATTTAGCTTCTATCAAGACCCTCATTGATGGGATTTCAACCTCAATTGGGAGCACTGCTTCCATACCATAGACAAGAGAATAAGGAGTTTCCTCTGTTGAAGTTTGCATGGCTGTACAACAACCATGTGAAGTAAGTGGTAGCATCTCATGCCAATCCTTATGAGTTACAACTAACTTTTGGATAATCTTCTTTATATTCTTGTTAGCAGCTTCACTGCCCCATTCATCTTTAGTCTATATGGAGAAGAGTTATGGTGTTCAATTTTGAATTCTTCACACATCACTTTCATCATCTTGTTATTCAAGTTCGATCCATTATCAGTTTTAATCTTACTTGGAACACCATAACGACAGATAATCTGATTTTTGATAAACCAGACAACCACTTGCTTGGTCATATTGGCGTACAAAGCCGCTTCAACCCACTTAGAAAAATAATCAATGGTCACCAGAATGAAACGATGTCCATTTGAAACTTTGGGCTCGATCATGCCAATCATATCAATTCCCCACATGGAGAAAGGCCATGGGGAAGAGATAACATTGAGAAGAGTTGGAGGCACATGAATTTTGTTAGCATAGACTTGACATTTGTGGCAGTTCTTCACATATTTGCAACAATCAAATTCCATTGTCGACCAATAATAACCTTCTCTTAACATCTTCTTTTCCATTTCATGTCCATTGGCATGGGTACCAAAGGATCCTTCATGAATTTCTTTCATCAACATGTCTGCTTCGTGCCTATCCACGCATCTAAGCAGGATCATGTCATAATTTCTCTTGTAAAGAACATCATCGTTTAAGAAGTTACCAGCTAACATTTTCACAGTCTTCTTATCTTTGTTTGATCCCCCAAGTGGGTACTCTTGTTTCTAAAGAAAGCATTTAATTTCATAATACCATGGTTTATCATCAACGACATCTTCTGCTGCAAACACATGAGTCAATCTATAAAGACGCATATGTTAATTTTGGGCACATCATTCCATTGATTCATCACAATCATGGAGAATAAAGTTGCCAAAGCATCTTCCATTCGATTTTCTTCTAGATATATGGTGAAACTCAAACTTATTAAAGAAAGTTGACAACCTCCTTGCATAGTCTCGATAAGGAATCAAATCAGGTTGACGTGTTTCCTATTGTCCTTTGATCTGGTTAATCACTAAAGCTGAATCTCCGTATATATCAAGAATCTTGATTCTTAAATCAGTAGCTTCTTCCAAGCCCATAATACACGCTTCATACTCTGTTGTATTATTTGTACAATTGAACATCAATCTTGCAGTAAATGGAATATGAAAACCATGAGGAGTCACAATTATTTCCCCAATACCATTTCCATAAGTGTTAACATCTCCATCACAAATCAAAGCCCAACGGGATTCAGGCTTTGGCCCTTCTTCAGGTAATGGTTCTTCACAATCTTTAGCTTTCAAGTATATCTCATCTTCATCAAGAAAGTCAAACCTGATAGATTGATAATCATAAATTGGCTGGTGAGCTAAATGGTCAACCAATACACTTTCTTTGATTGCTTTTTGAGTTTGGTACTCGATATCATATTCAGACAACAACATCTGCCTGCAAGCAATCCGTCCAGTTAGAGCAGGATTTTCAAAAATATACTTGATTGGATCCATTTTAGATATCAACCAAGCATTATGATTCAAAATATATTGATGGAGGTGCTTAGCAGCCCAAGCCAGAGCACAACAAGTCTTTTCAAGAGCGGAGTACCAAGACTCACAATCAGTGAACTATTTGCTCAGATAACCAATGGCATATTCTTCCTTTCTAGATTCATATTTTTGACCCAAAACACAGTCCAAGGAATTTTCCAAGACAGTCAGTACATAATCAGAGGTCTTCCTTCCACTAGAGGAGACAAAATAGGAGGTTCCAATAAATACTCTTTGATGTTATCAGAAGCCTTCTGACAATCATCTGTCCAAACACAACCCTGGTCTTTTCGAATAATCTTGAAAATTGGCGCACACGTGGCAGACATGTGGCATTTAAATCTTTAGATATAATTCAAATGCCCTAAGAATCCTCTTACTTGTTTTTATTTTCTGAGCACCAGCATTTCCTGAATGGCTTTGACTTTGTTAGGATCTACTTCAATGCCTATTTGGCTAACAATGAAACCCAACAATTTTCTCGAACGAACACCAAAAGTTCAATTATTTGGATTCAAATAGAGTTTAAACTTCCTCAAACATTGAAAAAGATTCAGCAAATGTTCAACATGGTCTTCTTTAGACTTTGATTTAGAAATTATATCATCAACATAGACTTGAATTTCCTTGTCCATCATGTCATGGAAAAGAGTGGTGATGGCTTTATGGTACGTTGCACCAGTATTCTTCAGACTGAAGGGCATCACTCTATAAAAGAATGTTCCCTAGGGTGTAATAAAAGTTGTTTTTTTCCATGTCCTTGGGTGCCATCTTAATCTGGTTATATCTGAAAAATCTGTCTATAAAGGAGAAAACTTTGAATTTAGTTGTATTGTCTACTAACATATCAATGTGTGTTAATGGGAAATCATCTTTCAGACTAGCTTTATTCAAATCTCTATAATCAACAAACATACAAACTTTACCATCTTTCTTCGGAACAGGTACAATTTTGGCCACCCATTGAGGACACTCAGATGTCACAAGAAAACCAACATCAATTTGTTTCTGAACCTCCTTTTTAATCTTCACAACCATGTTAGGATGAGTTCTTCTCAACTTCTGCTTAACAGGCAGGCACTCTGGCTTCAATGGAAGTCTATGCTCCACAGTATCAGTGTCAAGACCTGACATGTCTTGATATGACCAAGAAAATATGTCCATATACTCTCTAAGAAGCTCTACCATCCCTTTTAACCTCTAGACAAAGTAATACCCCAATTCTAATTTCTTTCTTAATATCTTAAGAACCCAAATTAATCACTTCTAAAGGCTCTTGATGAGGCTGAATGGTCTTTTCCTCGTGCTCAAGAAAACAGGAAATTTCATCGGGAATCTCTTCAACATCCTCATCTTCTGCTTCAAACACAGGGAATTCAAAGTTGGGAGAGGGCATAAAGTCATTATTTTCAATGGGTTTTACAATCAATATGCACAATGATTTTATTTTAGATTTTATCATATGAACAAATACGTTCACAAGTATTATGCAAATATAAAAGATGATTATAATTTTTTCGGTTTTTATGTTACCATTTTTTCCAGAAAAAGCAAAAAGCAAAATCACAATATGGATAAACAAAACAACATTTTATCGATGAGGATAATAACTGAAATAAAGCCCACATCAATTCACTTTCCCCTTGGGCAGAGAGGAATGATTTTTTGAAAATGAAAAACATATTACTTTAATAAATGAATAACATAGGGAATGTTAATAGAAATACAATTCTGGCATGTCAATCAGTGCATTATGAAGTTGTGTGCTTTTTCCTCTTGGTCATCCTCAAGAATTGCAGTAGCAGACTGGTCACTGGTGTGAATAAACCCAACATTATGGAAAATGTCTTGAATTCTCTTTAGATCCCTTCTGACTAAACCAAGTGAGAAGCCTAGACCGACCCAATTTTTGTTCTCTACAAGTTCAACAATCTGGCCCCAACTAGCAGCTTGACAATTTTCAACAATATTACGAGCATCTTTCAAAGAAGACATGGGTGCCCATTCTTCTGCACAACATTACCAACAGAGAGAGCCTATAATGGAGTTCCTTTAGCCTCATTTGCATTAATATATGAGAACAATGAAAGATGACTGACCAATATAGCTTGCTCACCACCAACAATTACCAGCTTCTCATTTTTCACAAACTTAAGCTTCTGGTGAAGGGTTGATGTAACAACTCTAGCTTCATGGATCCACGGGCGACCCAGAAGAAAACTATAGGCTAGATGGATATCCATCACTTGAAATTTTATTTGAAAGCAGCATGGTTCAATGTTAATGGGAAGGTCCACTTCACCAATCACAGTATTTCTTGACCCATCAAATGCTTTTACAACCATTCCACCGAATCTATGGGAATGCTCTAATATGACAATCTGGCAAGTGTAACTTTTGGCAAGAAATTCAGAGAGGAACTTGTGTCTACTAACACGTTGGATAGAGCATCCTACTGGCAATTCATTGAAATGTTGAGAGCCAAATTATGATTCCTTCCTTGTTCAGTCAACTCCTCATCATTTAAGCTCAAGTTATTAGAGGAAGTTATGTATCAAATTGATTGATTGTTACATCGTGGTCTACGTAAGCTTGCTCCAACACTTTCTGCAAAGCCTCTCGGTGAGCTTCTGAGTTTATCAACATAGATAAAATAGATATTTTTGATGAAGTGTGCAACAATTGGTCCACCACATTATATTCACTCTTTTTTATAAACTTCAAAATCTCATCACTATCTGATTTTGGACCACTTAACTGACCAGCTTCAACAAAAAATTTCAACCGAGTTTTCTTACCCACATCATCTTCAATCTTCTTTTGGAGTACACTAGCAAAGACTTGACCGCTTTGGGTCACACCACTTACATATGCAATGTTCACAACAGAAGAAAGAGAAGGAATGAGAACCTCTTTTCCGTCCTCCAACATAGTAGCATTGTATTTGTAGGGTACAACTTTATCTGATTCATATGGCAATAGATCGAGTAAACGAATAACCAATGGTGTCACAAAGAACTTCTGACTATTGTAGGAAATAACAAATCGCTCTGGAATGTTAAAATGTGGAATTATGACATTCACACCATGGTCTTCATTCCTATATCTGCAAACTTGAATAAGATTCTTGTCTAACATCTCTTGTAAATCCCTCTTCACTATAGAACACTCTCCAGGGTTTCTTGAACAGATACGACATGCGGCGTGATTGTGTTTGCAGTAGCTTAATTCATATAGAATTACATGCATCTCAACCAGGGATTGTCTGATAAAACGCACGTCAACGACACAATATGTTTAGGGACACGCATACACCATATTGACAGAGGCGTTACCATGCTTCAGCAACGAATTAGTTTGCACATTTGGACTATTATCTTCAAAAGTCAAAATACCAATCTTTACTAATCTCTGAACTCCAGCCTTTAGAATGAAACAATTCTCCAAGTCATGCCCCAAAGCACCCTAATGAAAAGCACAATGGGCCTCAGACTTGTACCACCAAGGAAGATCTTTTGGAACACTGGGGGGAGACTGAGTTTGCACAAGGTTTTTCTGGATGAGAGCTGGGAACAATTTAGAATAGGTCATAAGGATAGGACCAAATTGAGTCATTCTTTGCCCCCTGTTTTGTTGATTTTGTTGTTGATTTTGAAAATGAGGTTGATAATTTGATGGTGCTTGAACATTAGGAGAAAAATTTTCCACAGGAGTAACATACACTACTTATTGTTGACGATGATGATTCTTGCGAGGATTTCTATATCTCTCTTGTGAAACAATATTTGCCTCATGTTCTTTCTTCTTTGACAGACTGTTTCCATACTTCTTGGCACTGCCTGATGAACCACTAGCTTTTACCAACCGTCCTTCACTAACACCTTCTTCAATTCTCATTTCCACGTTCACCATACTTCTTGGCACTGCCTGATAAACCACTAGCTTTTAGCAATCATTTTCTCATAATAAAATGGATCCAAAGTCTTCAGAAAGATTTTTGTCATCTTGTTTTCCTCCAACAGAGGGCTTATCTGAGCTGCAATCTCGCGCCATCTCTGCACGTACTCTTTGAATGTTTCTTTGTCTTTCTGAGACATTACGCTGAGTTGATCACGGTCCGACGCCATGTCTACATTGTACTTGTATTGTTTCACAAAAGCCTCACCCAAGTCATTGAACGTGCGAATCCAGGCACTATCGAGTCCCATACACCATTTCAAGGCTGCACCTGTCAGACTATCCTAGAAGTAATGGATCAACAATTGGTAATTATTAGTTTCAGTGGACATTTTTTGAGCATACATCACAAGGTGACTTTGAGGATAGGAGTTTCCTTGGTACTTCTTGAGGTCTGGCATCTTGAACTTGTGCGGAATTTTAACATTGGGAACCAAATAGAGATCAGAAGCATTCTTGCTAAACAACTCTTTAGCTCTTAGAGCCTTAATTTCCTTCTGCATTTCTTGGAATTAGTCTTGAAACTCATTTGTTCTTTCATAGACACACATACTCTCGCTTGGAGCAGTGTGGAAAACTTTATCTTTAGCATAAGGAACAGTGTGAACTACGGGTGGTGGCTGTCTCTACGCGAGAAATGACACATAATTGCCACCGAATTTTATTTATCCCATGGAGGGAAAGGAAAATAGCGATAAAACCTTTGGGAAAGGAGCATGGTCATCGCAACCAAGTCTTAGGGTTCGGGAGTCGGTTATGCGAGGGGAAGGTATTAGCACCCCCTCGCATCCATCGTATTCGATGGGAACCTCCTAGGTTGTTTAGCGTGAATGGGTATTTTTATTCTAAAAGTTTTCTTGTTTAAAGAAAGAGGGGTTGGTGTTTATTAGAGTGCTCGCCAAGGATTGGGGCCCTTGTGCCTACGTATATTCACTTGTATGAAGTGAAGAATTAGAGCATTCGTAGTTCATGGGACTACGGTGGAAAACGAGATGTTGGGTGGACGATGCTATCGTGCGCATTCTAGCAGTTAGGTGTATTACAACTCGCTCTTGGAGTCTTATGCGTTACCTGTTTGCAGTAGAACGGACGTAACATGTCCTTGGGTATAGGGTATGGATGATTAAAGATGGGAAAGAAAGAAAATTGTGCTTGCTAGGATCATCGCAATCATATGCCTACGTATTCTCAACATGTGTGAGAAATCAGAGCAGCCGTAGTTCAGCCACTTAAGAAATAATTGTGTATTGGTTGATTTTATACCTTGAAAAAGGGTTTTCGAATTGACGCCCTAAGGCAAAAGAAGTTTGATGAGTTGATGTTGTTTTTTAGGTTTTTGAAGAGAAATGGTTCTTGACTAGGATTACACCAAAGGATTTTGGACAGAGACGAATGTTTCGAATAGCCAAGTCGAGTGCCTTGTATCCAAAACATTTGGAACGAGTGTAGGAGGATTCCATTCTCATTCCTTCTCCACCACCTTAAAATCCATGGTGCACAACCCTAACCATATATTTATTGCATTTTGGGTTTTTTATGAGAAAAAGGATCACTTGATGTTGGATCAAGGTTTATTGTTTGTAAAGATGTTTGAAGTGATGCGATCAAGGTCGATGGCGGTGCACAAGGCAACCGACTTACATGGTCAAAAATGGCTCGATAAAATCGAGAGTTTGTTTTTGAAAATGATTTTTGGAATCAAAAGTCAACAAGGACAATAACAATATTCACATACTAAAATCATACAAACATATGGGTTTAGTTGGCTAAAAAAAATTGAGACATGCAAAAAAAAAGACACGAAGGGTGTTTGCGCCGTGAACCGAGAAAAGTGAACATTCTGTTTTTTGCATGTTCGCGCCACGAAGGGTGTTTGCGCCGCGAACTGAGAAAGTTGTCATTCTGTTTTTTGCATGTTCGCGCCGCGACCTGAAGCGAAAAAATGCAATATTTGTTGTCTTTTGTGGTTTTCTTTCCTTTCTATTGGTTCTTAAAAATGGTTCCTTGGTTCCCTTGGGACCTCACACAATACACCCAGCACAACTACACTTAACAAATGATAATAAATGGCAAGTGCAAAAATATAAAGAGAGAAAAAGTTTGAAATGGATACCCAAGAGCTTCCTCCTTCTTTGTTAAGCTTCCACTGGTTTGGTTGTGTGTTTTCTTCCTTCTTCCTTCTATGCTTTGAAGGTGTTTTTCCTTAAAGGTTCTTGTGTTTTTATGGAACTCTTTTGATTTTGCTGGTTTTTTAGGGTTTCTTCCTCTTTCTTTTTTTTCCTGGTTTTTTGCAATGTGTAGTGGATGTTGAATCTCCCTCTTCTACAACCCCTCTCCTCTTCTTATCTTATTTTTCTAGGGTTTTCCCTTCTCGCCAAACATCCGATTTTTTCATGGGGTAATGTCTTCTACCACCTTTTCTCATGTCACTATCTTTCTTTCCATTTTCATGCAAGCTCCTATGCTGTATTTTTGTTGCACTACTCTACATTGCTGTCTTTTTTCTGCCGCACTTTGTATCTTGCACCCCTTTTGTTGGCTTGTGTTTTGACAGCTCTTGTGGTCAATGCTACTACCCTTTTGACAGCATTTTGAAAAATCTGATATTTAGTATGTAAATGCATCATTGTGGGTTCATTTCCTTGGTCTTGTGACATGCATATTTTGTGACATGAGGCAACTTGTTACTTCCTGCATGGGGCTGCTTTGGATCACATTAAAATCACCATTGGCCAAGCATGCATTGTCTTGATCTTGGCATGAATTTGATTAGAAAGTTTTGCAAATTTGAACTCCATTTGACCAAGAATTTGGAACAGAATTGGATGAAGCTAACTTGGATTTGGCCTTGCATTTCATGTTCATTAGGAATATTTATCTTGAATATCCCAATATTTTTCAAGTAACTTCTTCTTGAAGTAATATACATGAGTAGACTTTCCAACTTAGATCAAGCCTTAGGTGATGAACCTTTTCTTCCATGCATTCTATGATAGGAAATTTATCTCATTTAAAAATGGAAAATAACAAACTGATCCAATCCGTACCTTATGAACCCACATGCTCGATATACAATAGAACGATGTATGATATGGTGAATGTATGGTATAAAGGCTAAAGGTGAAAATGAGGGTGTGACAGTGGCACAGACACAACAGCGGGAACAACTGGAATTTTAGTATGAGGAACACTATTAGTCACACGATATGGTACATTCATAACAGCAAAGACTTTAGTAGCATGAGGTTGATATCCCTCTGGCACATAGTTGAAAGACATGCCCCAAGGAAAACCGGGAGGCATCTAATTTTGAGAAGCATTGACTGGGGCCACATAAATGGGCATTGAGATAATCTCTGATATCACTATTTTTTGTAGCGGGGTTTGAGGAGGAGGAGGTGGTGGCTGATTCTGAGTAGTCACTAGAGCTTCCATCATAGCGGAAAGTCTCTCCAAGATGTTATTCAGAGTGGTTACCTCTTTGTGAAGTTCACGACTCTCTTATTGAAGTTGATCCATCTTTCTCAGTTGATTTCCACGAGTATTATACCAGTTGTTACAGTGAGAATCGAATATCAAGCTATTAGGTTAACTTCATTCAAAAATCATGAAGTTCACTACCGAGCTTTGATTTATCTAAAGGAAAGGGTAACGATCAAAGAAAACCCTAAGTGTTCTATGTAACAACAAACCTAAGAGAATTTAAGGTTCGGAGGTTGGTTATACCTAGGGAAGGTGTTAGTATCCTAAGCATCTGTGGTACTCTACAGGAACCTCTTGTTTGTGTTAAGCTAAAGTTTGCTTGCTAAGGGAAAAGGTGTTAAGCTAAAGACTTAGGGTATATACAAAGTATACTCGCCAAGACATCGCATCTCGTGCCTACGTATCCTGACTAGGATGGAATCAGAGTATTCATAGTTCACCTAACTAGGGATGAGGAACTCTTGATGATGATCAAGGTTCCAAAGGGAAAGTAACTGTTCATCACTACGACACTTACATGGAGCGCGACGAATCCAATCCTAAGGCTAGAATTAAAGGATAAGGTAAACTAGTCTCGGTCGTGCAGCGGCGTGAGATAAGGGAGTTAGTTGTTAGTTGTTAGAGGGCTCGACAAGATATCGCATCTTGTGCCTACGTATCCTAACTAGAAAAGAGGAATCAGAGCCTCTGTAGTTCGCCTAACTAGGGTGAGGAACTCTTGATAATGATCAAGGTTCGATAGGAGAATAAGTATCCATAAAAATGATACTCACATAGAGCTTACAAACTCTACACCTAATTCTAAGTTATAAAACCAATTGGTTCTAACAAGACCAAAAGGTGGATGGGTATCTATAACAATTGTACTCACATAAGATTCTCAAACCCTAATCTAAAGTTAGGTTAAAGAGGAATGATGACTCTAACAAGTCTAAGGAAAAGATCCTAACAAGGTTATAAAGTGGGTAAGAAAGTAACTAAACTATCCTAATGTATGACTTACAAGTCAACATGGGAACTTTCCTTTGGAATCAGGCACATGCAATTAATACGAGAAAATAGGATCAAGTCATGAAAATAACAGACACAAAATAGAATCAGGCAAAGATAAATAACATGAATGATGATAAACACAACATAATTAGAATTTGTATAGTCAATACAAATATCGAGATTAAGATCAGACAAATGAGCCAAAGCTCCAAATTAAGGAATCAAGCTACAAGTTACCTAGCCGAAAGTTAGAAATTAAATCGATTAGTAGATGTTGAAAATGGAAATGATAAAAAAAACCCAAATATCTACATCCTAAACATAAATTTGAAAAGATTAATTCATAAAAATAATTAAGAAAATGTTTTGAGCCTTTTTTTTATATTTAAATTTATTCAACAAACAAATTAATTAACCTAAATAATCAACAATAATTTTAACCAATATATAAAAACAAACAAGACAAGGTTTCAAATAAGGAAATAATTATAAGATAAATAATCAAAACAAACTACATCAATATATTAATTGTATAAAAAACAAAAAAAAATCAAGACAAATCAAGGAAAAATCAATAAATTAGTAAAAGTGAACATAATTATTAAAACAAACTCATTAAATAAAAGAGATAATCTTAACTAATAATGATGATAATAATAATAACCTAAACTATTAATAATTTTAAATTACTAGAAAATAAAATTACTAAATGATTTCAATTAACTTAAAAAGACTACTAATAAAGGAAGAGAAACCAAACATGAAAAAAAATGAACAACACCGGCTTATAAGAAATAAACAGGTCTGGGTTGGTTCATGGTTTAGGGGGTGCATTTGTGAAAGCATATGGCACAAAGCCTGATATCCATGGGCCCAAATGAACATGAGGGAAATGGTTTGAACATAAAACCTAAATCCAACACAAAAGAAACAGAACTGCGTAAGAGAAGAAGAAGTACGACCTCAATATAATTGTCTTTTTTTCGTTTCTTCCCCTAAAACGTGATTACGCTTGCCACAACTATCTTTGAAATTGATCATCGATCAAACGCGTCTTAGCATTCTTATCCATGGAATCAGTCCCTCAATCTCACAACCTTCTCTATCTCTCCTTATTTTGCTTCTCTTGCGGCGATAAAAGGTAGAAGGTGTCGCTATTGCGAAAATAAGGTGCCGGCAGAACAGAAGATTCGCCACCTTTCGTTATTTATCCCACAGAAAGGGAAAAGAAACGATCGGAAAAACCTGACGAAAAGGTATAAGACAAGGTCATTGCAACCATGTCTGGGTTCGGGAGTCGGTTACGCAAGGGGAAGGTATTAGCACCCCTCACGTCCATCGTACTCGATGGGATCCATGCTTGTTGTGTTTATCTGACGGGTTGGTTTATCTATCTACGCTAAAAGTCTGGTCTGAAAAGAAAAGAAAATGACCCGGCAGAACACAGTAGTTTTATGCCTACGTATTCCCGTCTGGAACGAGAAATCAGAGTCAACGTAGTTCGCCTAACTACGGGTGAAAAGAGGGAAGGTTGCTCACTGAGATATCGCATCTCGTTCCTACGTACTTTCACACGGAGTGAAAGATCAGAGCAAACGTAGTTCGGGCTAACAAGACCACAGGTTCGGTTCAAAGTGTTTTACCCGAGTAGGGTTAACAAACGGTTCTAGCAGTTGGTGTATGCAGCTCGCTCGTCGGAGACTTAGGCGTTACCGTTTGCGGTAGAACTGAGAGTTAACAGAACTCTCCTTACGAAAAAAGGGTTTCCGAGGATTAAAGGTCCCAAGGGACAAAAAGGATTTGAATGTTTGTTTTTGAAGTCTTTTAAAGAAGAAGTATCTTTTATGGATGTCTGCAACTAATATCGCACTATAGACTATGACCTGAGAGTGAATGCGTCGCATGTCACCCAAAGGGTACCATACTAAACATCCTGATTATTGGAAGGAAACCCTCCAATAACCATTTCCCAAGTATCTTAAGGCTCATAGCGTGCGATATCAATTAACCTTTATTACTGTATTTTGATTTGTTTGAAGATGAGAAGAGAAATGACGCAATAAAGGGGAACTAATCCAATCCTAAAGTTGTCATGCAAAGTTGATCCTACGATTGAGGTTAGGAGGGAGTTACCTAATATTATCATGCATGGTTAGAATCCTAATGTCTGTCATAACTTCTCTTGAGCAAGAGAAGTCAGTGTCCCTAAGGGAACATGGCAAAGGAAAGCAACAACAACAACAATAAACAACTATAAAGAAATAACTGTAAGTAAAATGCATGCAATGCAACAATACAAGCAGAAGGAGCCAAACTCAACTTCTAGAGCAAACAAGCAAAAACAACACAAGGCACAGGCAAGGGAGACAAACTCAACCTTCAGCCAACAAGCAAAGCCAAACAGTAACAGACAAGCAGAGGGAGACAGACTTAACCTCTAATGCAGACAAGCAAAGGGAGCCAGACTCAACCTTTCAATGCACTTAGGCATGAACCAACTACATGAAAGCCTATTCTAATGCAACACACCAAACAAGCAGTCACACAAATATAGTCAATCAGCAAACACAACAAACAAAACAGCAAACCAGCAGCTCAGCAGCAAAGCAGTCTTCTATCAGTAAAGCAGCCCAACAGTCTGTAGTTGTCTTCATGTCATATTTATACTTCAAGAGAAAAGGGAATAAGGCCTTCACCTCCAAGCTTCAACTTGCTCCATCAAGAGATGAGAATCAACACAAAGATTATTGCATAATGAGGGGAAGCATGATGGAAACCAAAGGAATCCACCATGGCACTCAACCACTCATCTAAGATTGGTATCCTCAAAGGTTTTACCTTTTGTGGTAGGCCTTTAGTCCTTCCAAAGGAGAGACTAGGCTCCCACAAAGGAACCTTGCATCATTGGATGGGAAATGGAATGCAAACCAAAGCAAACCACCATTATGAAAAAAGGAAGAAACTCCTAAAGGCTCTAAAAAACCTAATTCTACAAGCTCTAAAAGCAAACCTCTAAAAGGGAACTAAAGCACCAAACTAAACCTTGCAATTAAGTCTACAGAAGCATCAACATGTCTACTAAACCCTCAAAAAAGATTTGGAAACTTACCATGAACTAATGGCCACTTTTGAAGTTCAACTAGGGGAAGCACTATGTTAGAAGCACCCTAAAAACTACCTAAGTATTAAATCTAATTAAAATACTAAATCAACTCCTTAAAATATATGAATTTTTCTAAGGGACCCTAAAGGTATTGGGAACCTAGGGTAAAAGGACCAGAGCCTAAATCAATGTTTAAGGTCACTTAAGAAATTCTAAACCAAGAGGTGCCAAATGAAAGTTCAAGAGGGGAAGCCTCTAAAAACCTATTCCAAAAAAGAACTTAGAGCCATCTAAAAAATGTAAGAAAAATCATACAATATCCTACAATATGTCAACATCCATCATGTAAAAAATAAGAAATTAAATCCAAGCATTGATATGGAAACAAAATTCTAGAAGTTAACATGACATTATTTCTATTCATGGAACAACACATAAAAGAAAAATACAAAATTAATTGGAAAAGGAATTAAAATTGCAATTAAAAAATATGACAATTTTCTAGACATATTAAACTAGCTACAACATTTTTCTCATGATTTTTTGACATCATTTACTATTTTTCTAGGAATTAAAACAAACAGCTAGTTAAATGGAAAATTAAGAAAAAAGAAATTAAAGTGAACACGCAGGGAGTGTAGGAAGCAATTACTCCGTATGTTATCCATTATGGGCCAGAGAAACGGGGGTGCGAACAGTGAATATACGTTGGGCCCAGTTGAGTTTATAACTCAGCATTTTGTAACCGCAAAACGCAGCGTTTTGCTGCATGAAATGGCCACTTTTGAGGACGAATCTGGGCCGCACGCTAGTCATACGGAGTCAATGCCTCCACGCAAGATCTAACGGTTACTGTTAATTCTAGAAATAAAATGGAAAAAGGAGGGAAAAGAAATCCGGCCGGTGGTACTGTTCACAGACGGTGCCCGAAATTTTTCTGGTCATCTTCAACCTCTAGCCAAAAATGCAACTCTCTCATTTCTCCACCAAAACTTGATTTTCTTTAACCAAAACCGTGTATTTTTTCGTGTAGAATCCAAATATGCAATTTATTTCTACTTTCCTCCATTAAAACTCATAATTTATAAACCTCCAAGAATCACTCAAGAAAATCAATTTTCTCAAAACTCCAAATTGATGATACTAATCTCTTCCTCTCACTTCCTACATCATGAATATCGAATTCTTTTCCATTTTCATCCACTAACAAGAGAGAAAATCAAACTACAACCTAGGGTGTCAATTCTTGAAGTTTCATGGAACCTAACCAAACTAATCCTAAAAGCTTCTACATACTCCAAGGATCATAATTATGTAAAAATGGCGCAATAACTCATCAAGAACAGAGCATATGGATGAGAAGTAAGAACCTTGTTCGGAGCTTCAATGGTGGAGTGTTCTTGCACGAATTCTTGATCAAAGTTGTTCAAAATCCTTCAATGATGCTTGGAGAAGCTTCTTGAATGGTTAATTCCCTCTGAAATTGCTTCAAAGTAGAAAATTAATTTTCACCTCTAACCAACTTTTTTTTAAGTGCTTCTTACCTCATTCAAGCTTTTCCAATCACCCACCTTGCTATGAATTCATCCATGGTGTTATATAGAAATGATTTGGATCCTTATATGGCCCAATTCATTCAACCCAAAATTTTGATTTTCCTCACTTTTTCCTTTGAGTTTTCCATGAACATGGTGTGTGGAAGCTTCCAATTCTGTTCATATCATTTCCTTATGATGCAAGGGTCATGTGTGGCTGAGATTGATCCCTTGGAAATGAATGGATGGTGGATTTTGAATTTGTGACTTAAAGTTCAAAAAACCATGAATATCCCCATGTAAATGAATCCATTTCTGATTTCTGGTTTTGTCATTGTTCTTAAAATATTATTTGGACTCAAAAAATGCACCAACATGACATAAATTGATTTAATTGGCATTAAATCCAAAGTAGGCCTTTTCAAATTTCTTTTCATGAAATTTTCTCCATATATTCTCATTTCCAAGATATGTCCATGATCCCTTGAGGTTTGGTTGACCAAATAATCCCATTTGGAGCAACTTTCAAGTTGGAAAGATTTCCATTTGAAGTGTGCAAAGTGGTGAAATGACCCATAATGAGAATGACCTGTAATCTTTTTCCCAAAATACCCCTGACTTGTAAACCTCATAACTTGAGTTCTACAAATCAGATGAAAGACTTCTATTACATTTTGGAAAGCTAAGACCAAGACCTACAACTTTCATCTTGTCCAAAAGTGCCTTGGAAGTTGGTGGACTTTCACAGATAAAATTCAAATTCATCTGATGACCTGTAACTTGTCTGGATCATAACTTGAGTTCTATAAATCCAATCAAGGACTTCTAGTACTCAAATTAAAGCTAATAACATGCTCTACAAGTTCCATGTTGGTCAAAAGTTGAGATGTGTTGCACCCCAAAATTTGCCTAACCTTTTCTTACTTGATTTATGTTTCATTGCATTAGCATATTATTGATCTAACGTTTGCATAGCATAGCATGGTTCATTTGTGTAGGGGATCAAGTTTGGTCTATATCATTAGAAGCCTAGCCGGAGGTTTTATTCAAGCTTGAGAAGTCACCATAGTCATCAGGAAGAGGGTTGGGTTCTTGAGAAGTTCAGTTGTTTTGTATGAGTTAATCTCCTAATTTGAGGACCAATTGAAGATCATCAGTGGATTGTGAGGCCTTGATTAGAGATAAAGGATGTGGATAGAGCTCATAGAGTTCCTTGAAGGTCATGGTGTAGCTCAATCAGTTCATTGTGCCAAGTGGGAAGAGCCACAGTTGAGGGTGTTGCAATTAGGGTTTTCACCTGAATAATCCTAAGTCAACTGTGCAATGGAAGAGGGTCAAAGCTCATTTTTGAGTCTTTGCAGTCATGGATAGTTGTGTTGAGACACATGAGATGATATTCCAAGATCTATGCAAGAAGAATTCAAAGTGTGTGAAGTTGCTAAATTAGGGTTCTCAGGGTAAAATCCCCTATTTAGTGCCTAACTTCAAGACCATTTATCTCAGGATGCAAGTTTCATATCCACTTTTGGCCAACATGAAACTTGTAGAGCATGCTCCTAGATTTAATTTGAGTACTAGAAGTCCTCCATTGGATTTATAGAACTCAAGTTATGGTCCAGACAAGTTACAGGTCATTTGAGGAATGTGAAATTTGTCTGTGAAAGTCAACCAACTTCCAAGGAACTTATGACCTAGAAGGGTGTTTCTCTTGAACTTTTGGCCAAAATGAAAGTTGTAGGTCTTGATCTTAGCTTTCCAAATTGTAATAGAAGTCTTTCATCTGATTTGTAGAACTCAAGTTATGAGGTTTACAAGTTAGGGGTATTTTGGGAAAGTAAGATTATAGGTCATTTGGCATTATAGGTCATTTTCTCCATCTTGCAAACTTCAAATTCAATTTTGTTCAACACAAAACTTGCTCCAAATGATGTTTTTAGGTCAATCATGTCCTCATGATGAATTGATTTGGTTTTAAGTGAGACTTGGTTTGAGAATTTTTGCAAAAGGAAAAATTTAAAGGCATTTAATGGAAAAATTCATGATTAATTCATTTGTGTTCAAAATAGGCCATATGAATACTCATTTTAATCAGAAAAGTGATTCTAAACACATTGGCAATATTGGATTTTCAATTTGAGGTCAATTTCATGGTGTTATGACTTGTACCATCATGAATAAGCAACACTTCATAATTTGGTTTTGGGATGGATTGAAGCTCCCTAAACACTCTAGACTCTCTCACCAGATCACAAGGAAAAGATTGGAAACTTCTGGGAGAAGTTTTAAGCCAAAACACGTATTCACCATGGTTGGTTCTTTGAAGAAAATTTGAAAATTGGATTTGCTGATTTGGGCCTCCATTGGATCAAAAAAGCCCACAAACACTTTCTATTTAAGTTCTGTGAATGATTTAGAACAATTTTGGAGACCATTTCGCACCAGAACCAAGGATTGAAGTTGGAGTTTGAAGAGGAGAGTTGAAAATCGTGATTTCCATTTCAAGCCAAATCCAAGTAAATTGAAGTTACAAACACGTTCCTCATCAAGCATTGAAGCGATCTGCTGTGTTTTAAAGCTAGAATCGTGTTCTAGATACCTCAATTTGAAGCTCAAAGTCAGGTATGTAACTTTCAAATTTACACTGATTATAGCATGATCTAGGCATGATTAGTATGTGGATAGGCATTGGATTGAAGTTTAGATAAAATCTGGATAAGAATTTGGTTGATTAGAGACAATTTAAGATGCGATGCAATTTCTGTTGAGAGTTATAACTGCTTGATCATGGAGCTCTGGCACGATTTGTTTAGTTCTTGATGATCTATGAAGAATGTAGAGTGGATCTGTGGCATTAGATTAGGTTTTGATGATAATTCAAATTATGACTTGGTTTGGATTCACGACCGGGTTTCAAAATTCAGTAGGATTTAGAGGATTTGAATGTCATATTTGAGATCAGGAGGAAATTTGGAGTGAGATGATGTTAAGTTTGTTTGATTTCCACGACCTGTGATCACCTGCTCACCGGAGAAGATGACAGGAGGTCATCTCCGGCCACCGTCTGAGAGCTTCCCTCCATCTGAGAATTCAAATGAGGATGAAGGTTGTGGTTCGTTAGATCTGACTGGAAGCAAGACTTTGTATGCGCATCGTGTGGATAGGATTCAATCTGAGTATTGCCTTTGACCTCCAAAGCGCACCGTTTCGTTAATCCTGGCTGGCAGTTGTTATACCCCAAATTTGGCCAACCACTCTGGCATGTGTTGTATTTCATCTGCATCAACATAAGGCATAAAAACATTACATAGCATATTTTAATTTGCATTTTTACAGGGATATAAAAAAAAAGGAGAAGAAGAAAAAAGAAGTGTATTTAAAAATAATGTGGAAAATGAGAAGGTCATTTTCCTAAGAAAAATAAATAAAATAAAACAAGTGCACAAGGTGGGGTTTGAACCCACCACCTCTTGTTCCACCAAGACTCACTCTTACCACTTGGCTAGAAGCACGCTTTTGATTACCAAGAGATGAAAAAAAACTATACATTTTACAAGAAAAATAGAGGCACGTGAAAATAAAAATTGGTGGATTCTGCTCCCACCAAGGATTCGAACCTATGACCATAGGGAAAACGCGCGCATGACTTAACCACTGGGGTGGCGATACATCCAGTGATTATCCCACCCCAGTTTAATAACATACCTTGCTTTGTTCGTGGCTGGGCAGAAGGTGAAAAGCAAAACATTTTGTGCGTGAAGGAGGGAGGATAGAGCAAGACATCACCATTTTTAACGAAACAAAGCTCAATCCTAATCACCTCTTCGCAAGGATTAATTTGTTGTTTTTTGGGTTTGATGATAGAGGTGTATTGGATGAGTTATGTTTGAAATTGCAAGATAAGAGGGAAATGGTGAAATAATTGGAGCGTACTACCTCTTTCCTTTTCAAGGCCAACCACAAGAGTACCAAGCCCTGTGTTTCTCTGCCTCTTTCACCAATTTGGGCGAACAAGCAGCCACCACCAAACCCTAGCCTGAGCAGCTACCACACCACAAGACAAGAAAAGCCACGTGAAACAAGAGAGCTCAGCAAGAGGGAAAAATTCAAATCTCAAATCAGAGGATATATAAGGGATAAGTTGGAAGTTAAAAAAAACCTAAGGGTTTAGCAGCGGCCAGAGGATTGTCTTTGGAGAGAAAGAAAAAGTATCTTTGAGAGAGGGGAGGTTCCTGGAGTTGCTCTGAAGAGTGGGTTTGCAGAGTTCCTTGATTTTCCAGCTTTTGTTGCTAGGTATGAAATGTTGGTCCTCATTCTCATTGTACGCATAGACCAATGATTAGGGTTTACTGAGCTTGTTTATGAACTCTGTATATACTGGAAATGCTAAATGTGTTCATATGGTTTTACTTGCATCCTAATAACAGCTTTAAAATGTGTTTATTATATGCTCTGAGTAATGTATTTGATATCTGCTGAGTTTGATGTCTAGGAACACTGTTGGATTTTTAAGTTTGAAACCTTTCCTGGTTAACACTTGGGTGAACTTATAGAGTCTTAGTTTTCATTTTTTTTTGAGTTATAATGATGTGGGAGTTTTGTCCTGTTTATTTGGTTTGATCATTGAGCTTTGAATCATTAGTGGGATGTGTTTGTGCCCAACTCTGTGATGGGTTGTTGTATTGTACAACAGGATGCCTATTGTTAGGACCTTTTTTTTTATGGATCTATTGTGTATGACTGTTCAAGTTTTGATCTGGACTATTAGCCACCTAGGGTTGTTAATCTCTTATTGCTTCAACTTCATTTAAAGACTTAGAAGAATTATTTCAATTGCTGGTGTTTTGTTTTGGTTGTGTTGAGTCATGTAAATCTAAGTTTGGTAAACTATGTGCCCTGTTTAAGTTCATAAAATATTAAGGTCCATCTGGTTAAATGTTGGCCATGATATGGTGTCTTGTGCTAACATAAAAATACACTGTCTTTTGCTCTGTGCTGCCTTCAAGATATATTTTGTTGCTTAAGGTTCTTGGACAATCATATTTGGTCTTAAAGAAAATTCATTTAAGATTCAAAAGAAGCTTTGGTTTTTGATGTATGACTGGTCCTGATGTGGTTATATGAATCTGTAGGTGACATGCTTTGTAGCCAGTTTTGTTTTGTTTTCATGCTAGGAGATTTTGTTGTTATTTGAGGTTCAGACATGTGTTTGGTATTTTTGTGCTTAGTATAAGATTGCTGTTTTGTTTATCATATATGTACTTTGGTCAACTATACCATGCTGCTGTCAGTTTTAAATGAACATTGCTGAATGCTACTAGAATTTCCATTTGATGTCTAGCTTGTGAGGTCAAGTTTTGCTGTCTGTTTTTGCTGTAAGGTTTTGCTTCTGTCAGGTTCAAGGTGTATGCGTAGAAATGTATAAGATGGTTGCCTTTTGAATTGGTAGGCTGAGTGAGTATGCTAGGAGTGTGTTGTCTTTTTATCCCTGATTGGTGTGCTGTTACTGCTTGCTAAATTGTGGTATCCATTTTAGATTCACAGCATTTTTGCATTTCATTTTGTTTTGAATATCTGCTTTGAGTTGAGCCAATCTTATCTGTTACCATGCTCACTTATTTGCCTTGTTGCTGTAACTACTTTCTGCTGCAATAAATTCCATAAATTGGTCAAGTCAGTTTGCACTTGCATTACACGCACATATGTTCACCAAAACACACTGTTAAGTGCTTGGTGCATCTTGAGTTTTGTGTTAAGCTGTTGTTATTTGTTTCCACATTTTTCACTTGGTCATTAAAGTCATCTCATACATTCATCATCTTGTGGTAATTATGTCTAGAACTTAAGTCAATATTTATTTTGTTTGGTTTGAAGATGATAATTGTTTTGTTGTTCTTAAAACTTGAACTAGTTGGCGTGGCTTGTTGTTGGTTTTGTTGAGTGCTGTGATAACAGTATGATTGAAGCTTTTCCTTTGCATAAAAAAAAAACTGTTATTTGAGTTCCAAATTGAGCCAGAACCATTAGCATCTTGCCTTTTGGCTTAGTGGTTAGATCAGCAAAGTTGTCTTTAGGTGTTAGCAGCAAAGCTACTGTGTTTGTTTGTTTCATCTGATTGTTTTTTTTTAATAATTCACATGTACTTCAGCTTTCACTTGATTTGAAATTATTGAGGGACCAGTTGGATTGGTTGTTTGAGTTTACTAATTTCCTGTTGCTTTGAGTTTTTGGATCCATTAGGGATCAATGCTGTTTGATGTCTGGATTATGTGGAGATTAGATTTTTGTTCATTTTGTGATGCTGTTTGTGTGAGACCTGATATTGATACCATCAATTGTGGACTGTCATACTGCATTTTGGTCTTGGATGTTGGGTTTAGTTGACAGAAGAATCATTAAGTCTTTATCATGTGGACTTTGATCTAACTGATTACTGTTGCTGCTGTCATTTAGTTTTATTTGCTTAATTTCTGTTCAGCTTAGGAAGCCATTTGAGTAAGATGTCTTCATGGTGATTATGGTTCATTTGCCCTGATTGGTGTTTGTTAGAACACAACATTACTGGTTTGACTTTTTGCTGGACATTTGCTTTACCTTTTGCTTTGTTTGTTTTGTTTGAAAAAATCTGTTTCATGTAACTGCTAGGATTTTGGCATGATGCAGTGTTGGATTATTATATATGTTTGAAACCAGTTTGTATTTGCAATAAATGTGGTATACAATGCTGTCATGAATGTGAACTTTGGCTTGTGTGCAAATTCATGATGTAATGCTGTCTTGTTTCTAAAAAATTGCTGGTACATGTTTGGGCTTCAACTTTTGCTTTGATTATCACATGTGTTAAACCATCATTGTGCTGTTTGGAATTAAATCCTGTTGAAATACTTGTATGAGATTCTGTCAAGTGCAGTGCCTGTGTAATTGTTAATATATGATTGGAATATCGATTTAATTGCAATTCGCATGGTATACGCATTGCTGTCATAAGATTTGGTTTTGGCTCATATTGCAAACTCATAGTGTCTTGCCTCATGCCCATTTTGGATTTATATACATACTGTTGATGCTTGCTAGAGGTAGTAGTGTCAGTTTTGAGGATTGTATTCAAGAGAGGATTTGTAAATGGTTTGACATTGGTTGGCCAGCTTTTTTTTTTTGAACAGGTTGTTGGCAATTTTGCCTTGCTGTTTTGGTTACTTTCTACATATTGTTGTCATTTAGCTTGTAAAGTTGTTATTCTTGATGCACTTTTGTTTTGCTCCATCTTTGGTTTGAAATCTTGAGTTTTGCTTGAATCATTGCTGGGTGTTTTATCAGGATTTTGTAGATATGGTTTGCTTAAAATTTGGATGAGTAAGAAAGTTTGTTCAAGGCTAGTTGCGTTTTGCTGCTAGTTGGGTAGAATTGAATGTGCTGTCCAATCTTTTTTTTTTTTTTTTTTTTTTTTTTTTTTTGTGTGTTTGTTTTGTTAATATGGGGTGAAATCATGATCTTGTGGCATGGTACATTATTTGCAAGCTGCTGTCATAACAGGGCTAAGGTCCAACATTGGTTCAAATGTGATAACTTGTTGTTCTTTATTTTCTTTTTATCCAGCTATGATTACAAATTTGCCATGTATATATATTCTGTTTCCTTTCTAATCACTAGAAATACCACCGTCCCAGTGGTAAGGCAGCGTGTGGTTCTCCCTAATGTACATGGTTCGAATCCTGTGTTGGACAAAACCATCCTTTTTCTTTCCTTTTCTTTTTTTTCCTTTATATTTCACTCTCATCTCTTTTATATTTCTTCTTCCCATCACTTATAACATGCGCGCTGAGTGGCTTAGTGGTGGCGTGATTGGCTTGAGAATCTGAAGGGGGTGGGTTCAAACCCCACCCCTTGCGTTTTAAATATTTATTTTACCTTGTTTTAACTTAACATTTTAGAATATCATAACTTTGGCATACTTGATCATTTTTAATTCATTCTTCTTGCAAATTACTCTTCATTTTAATTACTTTCATTTAATAAAGCAATATTTCAAGTCAATGTTTTCTTAAAGACCTTTTGATTTACTTGAGGATCAACCCTCTATTAGGGTTTGTGCGCGCTGTATTTTGTAACGCTTCTCAAAATAACTGTTTCTTAATATTAAAATAAGAGGATTGGGTGTAGTCCCCTTCTTCTTCGAGTGTTGGGATGCCCACTGTAGTGAGGGTGGTCTCGATACTCGTCTTTTAATGCGAAGACACGCCTCCATCCACCGCTTCTCCTTTCACAACTTCCTTCCGTAACCTTTCACACCTAAAACCTCGGCCCCGTACCGAGTGCATTTTCAAATCTTTTCATAACAAAAACTTGAATGGTCGTGGAGTGGTTAGGCGTAGGCCTTCTCCTATCCCGAGTGCTGACGTTTACCGTAGGGTTCTCTGTCGCAAAGCACTTACCATTTAAAACCAAAACATCTTTAATAAGAGAACGAAGTTCTCTTTGCATTGAATTAAAGAGAGAGGATTGGGTGTAGACCTCTCCTTCTCCGAGCATAGGGATGCCCACTGTAGTGAGGGTGGTTTCGACGCTCGTCTTTCAATACGAAGACGCCTCGTTCGCCACACCCTGTTATAACAAAAAACTTTGAGACAAGGAATTGGGTGCTACCCGTAGGGGTTACTATCCGAGGACCTGTCTTGCCCCTTAAAAAACAATCAGATCAATCAAATGTGACTTCTTGCCCCGAGTGGCGAAAACTTAATCGATCTTTCAAAAAAGGATATGCTACGTCCGTTCTACCGTAAACAGGTAATGCCTAAGTCTCCAACGAGCGAGCAGCAAAACACCTAACTGCTAGAATGCGCACGATAGCATCATCCATAAAAAACATTAACAAACCGTAGGCCGAACTACGGCTGCTCTGATTCTTTACTTCGTTCAAGTAAAGATACGTAGGCACAAGGGCCACAATCCTTGTCGAGCACATTCCCCCCAATATCCGTAGCCCCGAACTACGTCGACTCTGATTTTCTCATATCTGTTGAGAATACGTAGGCCTAGGACCGCGAAGTCCTACCGAGTCCGTTCTTTCTCCCCTCCCCTCCGTTACCCTTCTTTCTTCTTTGGAACACTCTTCTTATAGCATAATATTTAAGCAAATAAATTTCACACATCGACAAACAAAAGGTTCCCATCGAGTACGATGGATGCGAGGGGTGCTAATACCTTCCCCTCGCATAACCGGCTTCCGAACCCGTTCTTGGTTGCGAGACCATCTTATCCATTCTTTTCTTAAGGTTTTATCGATATTTTCCTTTCCCCTCATGGGATAAATAAAGTTCGGTGGCGACTCTTCTGTCCTTTCTTTTTCGCCTCCCCGTCGTTGCATTTTTTCGAGTAGCGACAGCTGGCGACTCTGCTGGGGAGTACTAGCGAGCCACGCCTATTTTGTTTGTCGCATTTGTGCTTTATTTGTTTTGCTATTTATTTTATGGTTATGTTCTTTCTAACTTCTTGGGTTCATTTGGTTTGGTTTGTGAGGATAAAGCTTTCTACCCGAGCTTTCGAGTATGCACTAAGTTAGGAGGTGGTTTCTTTCTGATTTGCGAGACTTAGGACTCGTTGAGTTGGATCGAATTCCACCGCTCAGATGAGACCCCGTTGGAATGATTATGTCTTACGTGTAGTCGTAATGACGTTCTTATCTTCAACTTGGGAGTCCGCGATTCTGAGGACCTTTGTAGAACCTTATTCCAAAGGTTACTAAAACATGACTCTGTGTTCATCTTTTTGAAAGGAGTACCGTCTTACGAGTAGTCGTTGTGATGGGAAACTTTTGAGGGTTAGTGCATGGGACTTTGTTTGAAAAGCCTTTTGGCACACCCTTTTAAACCAATAGATTGCTCACCCAATGGGAAAGTTGCCTTGTGTTCTTGTCTTGCAGGATTTGTGACGTTGATTCTGTTGTGTTTCATTATCATATGCATTCATTAAACATCGCATTGCATATCATTTTGCATATCAAGAGACTTAAGAAGCTATGATTATCTCAGGTATTGGTGAACTCAATGGCTGATCAAAGGAAAAGAAGCACAAATTCCATAAAGTTCAGGGAACCAAAATTGGAATCAATTCAAGACCTTCTGATTGACGTGCCGAAAGTTATCAAGATCAACTTTCAAGGGGAATATGGGAAACTGCTTGATCTTCTCCACTCCAGAGTTGATACCTGGGCCCTGTACGCTATGGCTCAATTTTATGATGCGCCTCTCCGGTGCTTCACTTTTCAAGACTACCAGTTGGCTCCCACCTTGGAAGAATATTCTCACATTTTGAATATTAGAATTAAGGATCAACCTGTCTATACTGGCTTGGAAGAAGAACCAAAACCTGCTGTCATTGCTCTTGCTCTTCATATGACCAAAGAAGAAGTCAAGAAGGGTCTAACCAGTAAAGGGGGTGTTCAGGGTTTTCCATTGAAGTTTTTGCTAGAAAAGGCCGCTCAATACAAGGTTGATGAAGATTGGGAAAAGTTCGGTATAAGTGTTGCTCTGATGATCTATGGGATTGTCCTCTTTCCAAATGTGGACAATTTCATAGACATCACTGCCATTGTTCTCTTTATGCAGAAGAATCCCATCCCTACACTCCTCGCCGATGTTTATCACTCTATTCATTGGAGGAGTGAAAAGAAAGCAGGAACGATCCAATGCTGCTCTCACCTACTATACAAATGGTATGCTTCTCATTTGCCCAAGAAAGGACCGTTCGTGGAAAACAAGAAGGAATTAAAATGGTCTCAGCGCATCATGTCCCTGGAAGCTAGTGATATTGCTTGGTACTCCCATGAGTACTATAATGTGGAAATCATCTTCAGTTGTGGAGAATTCAGTAATGTACCCTTGATTGGTAGGGCCGGTTGTATTAACTATAACCCAGTCATGGCACTACGTCAGTTGGGCTATGCCATGGAGAGCGAGCCCGAAGCAGAGAAGGTTCAGAGTTTCTTTTTGCTAGCCACATCAGAGGACCCTGCGTTTGTCAGGAAGATTGCTAAGGCTTGGGGAAAGATTCATACAAAGGGAAGGAAGGAGTTAAAAGCGAAGAATTGTGTGGCAAAGGAGCCCTACAACCGGTGGTTACTAGCCAGGGTAGCTGAAAGGTTGTTGCCATTTCCCTTAGAGTCCTCTATGCGAGAAGCACCTCCTGCTCCCACTCATGTACCCATAGAAGAATATGAAAAATTGAAGCTAATAGTGGAGAGATTGACTAAGGAGAATCAGGACCTTCAGAATGAAGTCCACCAAGCAAATGTGGAGAACGGTCAGTACAAAAGAAAGGTGGAGTTTGAACAAGATCAAGCGGCTGAGAGTAGCAAGAAGCTAAAACTAGAAACAGATTTGAGAGTCAGGTACCAACAAGGTTACGAAGGGGCTGACGCATCATTAACAACTCTCCGGCAGCGCCTGAAGGACACCAAAGCTTCTTGTGATAGGGCATGGCATTTTTTTGAGATTGCCTCTGCCGAGAAAAAGGAAATACGAGAGAACCTTGAAGCTGATATTGGGAATCTTGAGGAACAACTAAGAAGTGCCTTGACCCTAGCGGAAAGTGAACGAAGACTCAAAGAGGAGGCCTTGAGGGGGTCATATGTCACATCTGACGTGTGGAATAACAAGTGTCAAGAATTGAAGACTGCCCAAGAGACAGCCCTTCTATGGAGGAATCGTTTTGAGGCCTTGCAAAGAGACGGTGCGCAGTGGCTCGAGAAAGAGGCTCAGCTCAATGAGTTGCTGGACACCCACGTGGATTCTATTTGTTATTACCAGTCGACTCTAGATACGTGCCGTGCTAGGTACAACAATTTGGTGGAGCATTGCAACCTTATGATCCGTGATATCCCATGGAGGTTAGAGAGCGCCATTCAAGATTTGGAAGGAAATGATATTCCCCTTTCTGTTCACCACTTTATCCAGCTCTGCGACCAAATGGTTAGAAGGTTCATGTTTGAGACGAAGAAGCTTGAAGAGCGTCTCCAAAAAGAGAAATTCTAGTTTTTAGTACTTTTTAGTCATTTGGTGTTTTCCTTGTAATGAGAATTGTTATTCGGCACAGTCAGCAAGTGTTTGTACTGAATCTCCCCGAATTAATGAGAATTTGCTTTTGGTTTAATTGTGTTTTCTTTATTATTTGCTCATTCGCAATTCTATAATACCGGTTATAATCATAAGTTTTGAAAGTCTCTTGAACATTTGCATAGACTCGTGCATCATTCTGCATCCCCTGAAACTCGACCTCACACCGCTTGCCATTTCAGAAAGAGATAAAGAGGAAGAGCAAGCTGACTTCTCGACACTCTTACAACACGCGAAGAAATCAACAGAGGATTATGGAACAGGTTCAGGCTGAGCTTACGGAGTTTCGTGAGAAGATGGCGCAATTCATGGAGATGATGCAGGGGGTGGCCAATGGACAAGACCAGTTAAGGACATTGGTTCAACCTTTAATAGCTCAAGTGGATGGAAGCGGCGTTTTACACGGTGGGGCTGCTGCTGTTCCCCCTCCTGGTAATGGTGGAACCTCGCAAGTCAACGGTGGCCCAACTATAGTCAACCTTCCGGGCGGAAGAGAACAAGCCGGAATCCCCATCCCAGTCGTGGCGGGCGCCATACCTACTAGCGTGAATCCTCAATGGGACCAAGATGAACAGGATGATATCTTCTCCATGAGGGACCTTGGGGGAGGGTTACGATCCGACACCAATAGAAGGTTTGATGAAATAGAAGAAAAAATGAAAAGCATTCTGGAGAATCAAAATACTATGGGGCTTGACATGTCCAATCTGGGATTGATTCCGGGACTTAAGATTCCTCCAAAGTTCAAAGTACCGGACTTCGATAAGTACAAGGGAACAACATGTCCAAAGGTGCATATCCGCTCCTATTTTCGAAGAATGTCTGCATACTCTGATGATGAGAAATTGCTTATGCATTTTTTCCAAGACAGTCTGTCCGGGCCTTCCTTGGAATGGTACATGGGTTTGGAACCTGTCAATATCCGAAGCTGGAAAAATTTGGCTGAAGCTTTTGTCCAACACTACCAATACAACAGTGACTTGGCACCTAATCGAGTGCAGCTGCAGAATTTATCCCAAAGGAGTAATGAGTGTTTTAAAGAATACGCTCAAAGGTGGCGGGAGCTTGCCGCTAGGGTTCAACCTCCCATGGTGGAAAGAGAACTAATTGATCTATTCGTGGGAACATTGCCTGGAATCTACTACGAGAAGTTGGTGAGTAACATGTCGGGAAGCTTCTCAGATTTGATCATCACCGGTGAAAGAGTCGAGAACGGTATAAAGTTGGGGAAAATTCAAGCAGGTGAAGGAACTTCTTTGGGAGGTGGAAGAAAGAACTTTGGAGCTAAGAAAAGAGAAAATGAGGCAAACGCGGTGTCAAGTTTCAGGAATCGGAATCGGAACCAGAATCAATATCAGCAACAACCCTACTATCATCAACCATCACAGGTAGCTAGTATTGCCATCCCGGCAACGTTACCACCTCAACAACAACCACTTCAGCAACAATTACCTCAACAGCAACAGCCACGCCTGCAGCAGCAGCAGCAACCTCAACAGCGAAATTTTGCTCCAAGACAATACCCAGACCGAAGAAGGGTGGTGGATAGGCACTTTGACACCCCAACAATGCCTTACTCTCAGTTACTACAACACTTACTGCAATTAGAGTTGGTCCAGAAAAGGACGTTGGCACCTCTAATTGGCCAGCCCCCTCCCGGGTATGACGCCAACGCTAGGTGCGACTTCCACTATGGCGCTCCTGGTCACCATATTGACAATTGCAAAGCTTTTAAGCACAAGGTGCAAGACCTTGTGGACAACAAGATTATCAACTTTAACCACGATGCGCCCAACGTCGTTCAAAATCCTATGCCGAAACATGGGGCAGGTGGAGTGAATGCTGTGGTTGAAGGAGAAAATTTAAACTTGGTATATGATGTCGAAGAGCTAAAGACTCCTTTGAGTTTTGTGAAAAGCAAGCTGCTAGGAGGTGGGGTGTTTCCTGGATGTGAAAAGGACTGTGAAGAATGTGCTGCCCATCCTGAAGGATGTGAGAATTTGAAGAATCACATACAACGCATGATGAATGAAGGTGTTCTACAATTTGATAAGATCTGTGAGAAGAATGAAAAATTAAACGATGAAGAAGAGGATGAGGTGGCCACCATCTCTATCCCTTTCAAGTCAATTACTATTTCTGCGCCTCCAGTGCGACCTACCATTATATTCACCAAGGCGGGACCTGTGCCTTATGAAAGCTCCAAAGCCATTCCTTGGAACTATGGAGCAGAATGCTATTACAACGGACAGAAACAGGAGTTGGAGAATCCACCTTTTGATTCGGTCGACAATTTGGTAGGGGCTGGAGGAATGACTCGGAGTGGGAGAATATTTGCGCCTCCCGAAGTAAACGCAGAAAGGGCTGATAGAGGCAAAGGGACATCTGTAGTGGAAGAAAGCTCTCATGCTAGAGAAAAGGAGGCTGCGCTGAAGGACACCGAAGAGTTCATGCGCATGATAAGGAAGAGTGACTATAAGATTGTGGATCATCTCCAACAGACACCTTCAAAGATTTCCATCTTATCGTTGCTGTTATGTTCTGAGGCTCACAGAAGTGCTTTACTCAAGGTTCTTGATAACGCTTATGTACCACAAGAAATATCTGTGAACCAGTTGGAGGGAGTGATGGCCCATGTTAATGCAGGAAATGGGTTGGGATTTACGGATTTTGATTTAACACCAAAGGGGAGGAATCACAATTCGGCACTGCACATTTCCGTCGAATGTAAAGGAGTTGTTTTGTCTCATGTATTGGTAGACACTGGGTCATCATTAAATGTGTTACCCAAGAAAGCCCTCATGAAACTGGATATTCAAGGAGTAGTGTGCACCCCAAGCAGCTTAGTGGTTAGAGCTTTTGATGGGACAAGGAGGTCAGTACTTGGGGAACTGACTCTGCCAATTCAAGTTGGTCCGGAGGTTTTTGATGCAGTGTTTTATGTAATGGATATCAGCCCGGCTTATAGTTGTCTTTTGGGGCGACCATGGATACACTCAGCAGGAGCTGTGACATCAACCTTGCACCAGAAATTGAAGTACATGGTGGACGGTAGCATCGTGACTGTCTGCGGTGAGGAGGATATCATGGTAAGTCATCTATCTTCATTCAAATACGTGGAGGTTGATGGTGAAATTCACGAAACCTTGTGCCAAGCTTTCGAAACAATTCAAGTCAAGGAGAAGGCACCTGTGGAAGAAAAGGCGCCAGAAGTTTCTATGACGTCTTACAAGGATGCTCAAGCCATAGTGAAGTCTGGATCAGCACCAGGATGGGGGCAGGTGGTAAACGTCCCAAACAAGCAGGATAAGTTTGGACTAGGGTACAGCCCGTATGCTTCATCTTCACGGAGCGCTCCTCGCTACAAAGGTCCTGTTCAGTTTACTAGCAGTGGGGTCATCTTCGATCGTATCAACGCCATATCAGATGGGGAAGGAGATAGCGACTGTGATATGGATACATGGATCCAGCCATGTGTCCCCGGCCAAGGATTGAAGAATTGGAGCATGGAGAAAGTTGTCACAGTGACCTATGAAGAGTAATTGTTTTGTTTTGATTAATGTATTTCCATATGCTCTGCCCAAGGCATAATGGACTTTATTTGTAGGGCCCTATCTTTTATGCATGTGAACAATCTTTTATTATCAATTGAAAGTCGTCTTTTTCATTCAAAATTTTGTGATCCTTGTTTTTCTTGTTTTCATTTTTAACAATAAAATGGCAGTGTGGTTTGTGTTCGTTTTGTTTGCATATCATTTAAAAGCATAAAATCATCATCATCGCAGGTTATATATTTCAGATGCCACCGACTCAGACTCGTCTATGACTCGGTATGACTTTGACAATCCGATCTTTCAAGCTGAAGAAGAGATTGAGGAGGATGAAAACCTGCCTGAGGAGCTTGCCAGGTTACTCAGACAAGAGGAGAAGGTCATCTTGCCTCATCAGGAGGAAGTTGAAATTATCAACTTGGGAACCAAAGAGGATAAGAAGGAGGTCAGAATAGGGGCCACATTGCAAGATGAGGTCAAGCAACGATTGATTGAGTTACTCCAAGAGTACAAAGATGTGTTTGCCTGGTCGTATGAGGATATGCCCGGGCTTGACACAGATATCGTGGTTCATCGTCTGCCTCTTCGTGAAGAATGTCCCCCTGTCAAACAGAAATTGAGAAGAACCAGGCCAGACATGGCAGTGAAGATCAAGGAAGAAGTTCAGAAACAGTTAGATGCCGGATTCCTTGCTGTGGCCAACTACCCTCCTTGGGTCGCTAACATCGTGCCCGTGCCTAAAAAAGACGGCAAAGTTAGGATGTGTGTTGATTATAGGGATTTGAATAGAGCGAGCCCAAAGGATGATTTCCCGCTTCCCCATATTGACGTACTTGTTGATAACACCGCGCAATTCTCGGTGTTTTCCTTCATGGACGGTTTCTCCGGATATAATCAAATTAAGATGGCGCAGGAAGACATGGAGAAAACAACTTTTATCACACCTTGGGGGACCTTTTGTTACAAGGTGATGCCTTTCGGGTTGAAGAACGCAGGGGCAACTTATCAACGAGCAATGGTCACACTCTTTCACGACATGATGCATCATGAGATCGAAGTTTATGTCGACGATATGATTGCAAAGTCCCAAACGGAGGAGGGGCACCTGGTGAACCTTCTAAAATTGTTTGAGAGGTTGAGAAAGTTCAAATTGAGGCTAAATCCGAGTAAATGTACTTTCGGCGTGCGGTCAGGAAAGCTGTTGGGTTTCATTGTTAGTGAAAAAGGTATTGAGGTTGATCCCGCGAAGATCAAGGCAATTCAAGAAATGCCAGCACCAAAGACTGAGAAACAGGTTCGCGGCTTTCTAGGTAGATTGAACTATATTGCAAGGTTCATATCTCACCTCACCGCCACTTGCGAGCCGTTATTTAAACTTTTGAAAAAGGATCAGGCGGTCGTTTGGAACGAGAATTGCCAAAAGGCGTTTGAGAAAATAAAGGAGTACCTACAAGAACCTCCAATACTGATGCCCCCAGTGGCTGGAAGACCGTTGATAATGTACTTAACAGTTCTTGAGAATTCCATGGGTTGTGTTCTCGGTCAGCACGACGAGACTGGAAGAAAGGAGCATGCAATTTACTACTTGAGTAAGAAGTTCACCGACTGTGAATCCAGATATTCAATGTTAGAGAAGACTTGTTGCGCACTTGCTTGGGCCGCCAAACGCCTAAGACAGTATATGCTAAACCACACAACCATGTTGATTTCAAAGATGGACCCAATTAAGTATGTGTTCGAAAAGCAGGCGCTATCAGGAAGGATCGCTAGGTGGCAGATGATTCTGACAGAATATGATATTCAATATGTATCTCAAAAAGCTATTAAAGGTAGTGTTTTGTCGGAATATCTCGCAGAGCAACCGGTCGATGATTATCAGCCAATTAAGTTTGACTTTCCCGACGAGGACATTATGTACTTAAAGATGAAGGATCGTGATGAACCGCTACCAGACGAAGGACTAGAATTGGGTTCCCAGTGGAAGTTGATCTTCGATGGTGCTGTTAACTCATACGGTAGTGGGATTGGGGCAATCATTACAACTCCCCATGGATCCCATATACCATTCACCGCGAGGTTAACATTCCCATGTACCAACAACGAGGCCGAGTACGAAGCATGTATCATGGGTATTGAAGAAGCAATCGATTTGAGAATCAAGAACCTTGATATCTATGGAGATTCAGCCTTAGTGGTCAACCAAATCAAGGGAGAGTGGGAGACGCGCCAGCCTAATCTGATCCCATATATGAACTACGCAAGAAGGTTGTTGCCTTTCTTCGATCGAGTAGAGCTTCACCATGTGCCAAGAGCCGAGAATCAGATGGCCGATGCCTTGGCTACTTTGTCCTCAATGTACAAAGTAAACTTCTGGAATGATGCTCCGATAATCGTCATTTCACGGCTCGACAGACCGGCATTTGTGTTCGCAGTAGAGGAAGCTCCTGATGGTAAACCATGGTTTTATGACATTCAGAACTTTCTTAAAAAACAAGAGTACCCGCCTGGAGCATCTACCCAAGACAAGAAGACTTTGAGGAGATTGTCCAGCAATTTTTATCTGAATCCAGACGGTGCGCTCTATCGGAGAAACCATGACTTAGTGCTACTAAGATGCGTGGACGAAAAAGAGGCAAATTTGCTTATGGAAGAGGTCCACGAAGGTGCTTTCGGAACACATGCAGGTGGGCATGCCATGTCTCGGAAATTGTTGAGGGCAGGATACTATTGGTTAACTATGGAGTCAGATTGCTTCAAGTACGCCAAGAAATGTCACAAATGTCAAATTTATGCCGACAAGATTCATGTACCGCCGTGTCCTTTGAATGTCATGTCGTCGCCGTGGCCTTTTTCCATGTGGGGCATTGATATGATTGGAAAGATCGAGCCGACCGCGTCCAATGGACACCGTTTTATCCTGGTGGCTATTGATTATTTCACCAAATGGGTCGAAGCGGCCTCTTATGCCAATGTCACAAAGCAGGTAGTGGCCCGATTCATCAAAAGAGATATCATCTGTCGATATGGGATACCCGAAAAGATCATTACTGACAATGGTTCTAATTTGAATAACAAGATGATGAAGGAACTGTGCCAGGACTTCAAAATCGAGCATCATAATTCTTCTCCCTATCGTCCGAAGATGAATGGCGCGGTGGAAGCGGCTAACAAAAACATTAAGAAGATAGTGCAGAAAATGGTGGTGACCTATAAAGATTGGCACGAGAAGTTGCCTTTCGCTTTACATGGATATCGTACTTCGGTACGCACTTCAACTGGGGCAACTCCTTTTTCGTTAGTATATGGCATGGAAGCTGTTCTGCCATTGGAGGTTGAGATCCCTTCTCTGAGAATACTGGCTGATGTCAAGCTAGATGAAGCAGAATGGGTAAAGAACAGGTTGAATCAGCTCAGTTTGATGGATGAGAAAAGATTGGCGTCTCTCGCGTATGGTCGTTTGTATCAGAAGAGGATGAAGAGCGCCTATGATAAAAAGATACGTCCTCGGAGCTTTCAGACAGGCGACTTGGTGTTAAAGCGAATTCTCCCACCGCAGAATGATCACAGAGGCAAATGGACTCCTAACTATGAGGGTCCTTATGTGGTACGAAAGGTTTTCTCAGGAGGAGCCTTGCTACTTTCGACTATGGATGGTGAAGATTTTACATCCTCGGTGAACGCAGACGCAGTCAAAAAATATTTTGCTTAAGAAAACTCGCTGGAAAGAAAAAGAGTATCCAGGCAAGAATGAGGCATCCCGGCGAACCATAAAAAAGATAGGTTCGGGCAAAAATTAGGGATATAAGAAAAATGTGAGCCCGCAAAGTTGAAAACCTGAAAGGGCAACTTTGGCAAAAATGGGTATCCTGGTGAATCGAAAACCCGCAAGGGCGGTTCAGGCAAAAATTAGGGATTTTAAAGCAAACGACTGCGGCCTGCGCGTTGATTACCACAAGCATAACGGATTCTAGGGAGAACTCGAAGATCGACCATTCAAATCAATCTCTTCGGAAGTTAAAGTATCGGAGAGCGTCGAAGTCACGCCAGTCATGGATGAGTCGTTACATGGTGTTTGTCTGTACCACATTGCCGACATTTTGTATTTCTTTTCCTGCAAATTAGCTTTTTGCGCAGCTTTCTCTTTTCAGGAGTTGCATCCGATGTAAATTTGCCTATTTTTAGGCCTTCCATCAATAAAACGTACTATTCAGAAAAAGCTTTCTATTCCGTTTTTTACTTTTACCATTTTGATTACGAAAGACGTCTAACATTTTTGATGAGAAAAGAAATTGCATACATAAAACGTGTGGGCTTTTCTAATTGTTAATCAAGACATTTGATTTTTAACTAAGGTCACAATTGACAATTTGGCGTTGGCCGTACAACACTTTTGTCTATTTATTGTTGTCCCCAAGCAGAGATCGTTAATCTCCATCCCCCAGCAGAGAGAGTGTGGGATAATCTCCCAGTAAATCTTGTTCAATATCCCTAGCAGATAGTGGATTCAATCTCCAGCAGAAGAGAGTAATTCACAGCGCTCAGCTGTTGTTTCCCCAGTAGAGTTATTCTGTTTAATCATTCACATTTGATTTCCCCAGTAGGGTGGACTATGTGCTTAGCAGAGCGGTTTTACCCAGTTGTTCCTCGGAGGCTATCCGGAGCTTGTTTTCCCAGCATGATTTTACTTGCGCTAGGCGTATCAGACATCGCCCCAACGGAGTTGGCCCTTTTTTCTTCAGCGTTTATTTTGATAAAGAGATCCATTTGCATCTACATTCATGCATAACATCTACCCAAATGCGAAGCATTTCCATTTCGTATGGAGCATTTCGCCATATTCAAACATACGCATGTGAAACATATGCCAGGTTGTTATTCTTTTTATTCCCAAGCGCATCTCCGGCAGTTATCAGTATATTTATCAAGCCTGTATGGAATACAAATCTCCAGCAAAGATCATTGGCAGTTGTGTTCATCTTATCACTCTCCCTAACAGAGTTTACTTTTCCCGACTTTTGGTCGATGATATTCTTTCTAAGCGATTCTAACTTTTGGTTAGTAGCTTTTCTCGACTTTTGGTCGATGATATTCTTTCTAAGCGATTCTAACTTTTGGTTAGTAGCTTTTCCCGACTTTTGGTCGATGATATTCTTTCTAAGCGATTCTAACTTTTGGTTAGTAGCTTTTCTCGACTTTTGGTCGATGATATTCTTTCTAAGCGATTCTAACTTTTGGTTAGTAGCTTTTCCCGACTTTTGGTCGATGATATTCTTTCTAAGCGATTCTAACTTTTGGTTAGTAGCTTTTCCCGACTTTTGGTCGATGATATTCTTTCTAAGCGATTCTAACTTTTGGTTAGTAGCTTTTCCCGACTTTTGGTCGATGATATTCTTTCTAAGCGATTCTAACTTTTGGTTAGTAGCTTTTCCCGACTTTTGGTCGATGATATTCTTTCTAAGCGATTCTAACTTTTGGTTAGTAGCTTTTCCCGACTTTTGGTCGATGTTATTCTCTCTAAGCGATTCTAACTTTTGGTTAGTAGCTTTTCCCGACTTTTGGTCGATGTTATTCTTTCTAAGCGATTCTAACTTTTGGTTAGTAGCTTTTCTCGACTTTTGGTCGATGTTATTCTCTCTAAGCGATTCTAACTTTTGGTTAGTAGCTTTTCTCGACTTTTGGTCGATGTTATTCTCTCTAAGCGATTCTAACTTTTGGTTAGTAGCTTTTCCCGACTTTTGGTCGATGTTATTCTTTCTAAGCGATTCTAACTTTTGGTTAGTAGCTTTTCTCGACTTTTGGTCGACGTTATTCTCTCTAAGCGATTCTAACTTTTGGTTAGTAGCTTTTCCCGACTTTTGGTCGATGATCTTTCTAAGCGATCCTAACTCTTGGTTAGTAGCTTGTTATTCCGACTTTCGGTCGATATTTTGAATGTTATCCTTTGATGGGCGCTCGTTCCCCACATAGTTGTCTGGTTAAGCTTTCCCCAACAAATCAGCCGTTGCGATCAGTGCAGGTTATCTTCGGACCTTTGTTCGCATTTCCTCTTTCCCCTACGGTTGGCAAATTTCTGGTTCTTTGGTATTCAAACCGTCTTTTACCCTGAATGTTCGAAAAGCCGTTCGCATTCATCCCTTCAGGCCCAAGCCGTTTGAATAGGGGCAGCTGTTATACCCCAAATTTGGCCAACCACTCTGGCATGTGTTGTATTTCATCTGCATCAACATAAGGCATAAAAACATTACATAGCATATTTTAATTTGCATTTTTACAGGGATATAAAAAAAAAGGAGAAGAAGAAAAAAGAAGTGTATTTAAAAATAATGTGGAAAATGAGAAGGTCATTTTCCTAAGAAAAATAAATAAAATAAAACAAGTGCACAAGGTGGGGTTTGAACCCACCACCTCTTGTTCCACCAAGACTCACTCTTACCACTTGGCTAGAAGCACGCTTTTGATTACCAAGAGATGAAAAAAAACTATACATTTTACAAGAAAAATAGAGGCACGTGAAAATAAAAATTGGTGGATTCTGCTCCCACCAAGGATTCGAACCTATGACCATAGGGAAAACGCGCGCATGACTTAACCACTGGGGTGGCGATACATCCAGTGATTATCCCACCCCAGTTTAATAACATACCTTGCTTTGTTCGTGGCTGGGCAGAAGGTGAAAAGCAAAACATTTTGTGCGTGAAGGAGGGAGGATAGAGCAAGACATCACCATTTTTAACGAAACAAAGCTCAATCCTAATCACCTCTTCGCAAGGATTAATTTGTTGTTTTTTGGGTTTGATGATAGAGGTGTATTGGATGAGTTATGTTTGAAATTGCAAGATAAGAGGGAAATGGTGAAATAATTGGAGCGTACTACCTCTTTCCTTTTCAAGGCCAACCACAAGAGTACCAAGCCCTGTGTTTCTCTGCCTCTTTCACCAATTTGGGCGAACAAGCAGCCACCACCAAACCCTAGCCTGAGCAGCTACCACACCACAAGACAAGAAAAGCCACGTGAAACAAGAGAGCTCAGCAAGAGGGAAAAATTCAAATCTCAAATCAGAGGATATATAAGGGATAAGTTGGAAGTTAAAAAAAACCTAAGGGTTTAGCAGCGGCCAGAGGATTGTCTTTGGAGAGAAAGAAAAAGTATCTTTGAGAGAGGGGAGGTTCCTGGAGTTGCTCTGAAGAGTGGGTTTGCAGAGTTCCTTGATTTTCCAGCTTTTGTTGCTAGGTATGAAATGTTGGTCCTCATTCTCATTGTACGCATAGACCAATGATTAGGGTTTACTGAGCTTGTTTATGAACTCTGTATATACTGGAAATGCTAAATGTGTTCATATGGTTTTACTTGCATCCTAATAACAGCTTTAAAATGTGTTTATTATATGCTCTGAGTAATGTATTTGATATCTGCTGAGTTTGATGTCTAGGAACACTGTTGGATTTTTAAGTTTGAAACCTTTCCTGGTTAACACTTGGGTGAACTTATAGAGTCTTAGTTTTCATTTTTTTTTGAGTTATAATGATGTGGGAGTTTTGTCCTGTTTATTTGGTTTGATCATTGAGCTTTGAATCATTAGTGGGATGTGTTTGTGCCCAACTCTGTGATGGGTTGTTGTATTGTACAACAGGATGCCTATTGTTAGGACCTTTTTTTTTATGGATCTATTGTGTATGACTGTTCAAGTTTTGATCTGGACTATTAGCCACCTAGGGTTGTTAATCTCTTATTGCTTCAACTTCATTTAAAGACTTAGAAGAATTATTTCAATTGCTGGTGTTTTGTTTTGGTTGTGTTGAGTCATGTAAATCTAAGTTTGGTAAACTATGTGCCCTGTTTAAGTTCATAAAATATTAAGGTCCATCTGGTTAAATGTTGGCCATGATATGGTGTCTTGTGCTAACATAAAAATACACTGTCTTTTGCTCTGTGCTGCCTTCAAGATATATTTTGTTGCTTAAGGTTCTTGGACAATCATATTTGGTCTTAAAGAAAATTCATTTAAGATTCAAAAGAAGCTTTGGTTTTTGATGTATGACTGGTCCTGATGTGGTTATATGAATCTGTAGGTGACATGCTTTGTAGCCAGTTTTGTTTTGTTTTCATGCTAGGAGATTTTGTTGTTATTTGAGGTTCAGACATGTGTTTGGTATTTTTGTGCTTAGTATAAGATTGCTGTTTTGTTTATCATATATGTACTTTGGTCAACTATACCATGCTGCTGTCAGTTTTAAATGAACATTGCTGAATGCTACTAGAATTTCCATTTGATGTCTAGCTTGTGAGGTCAAGTTTTGCTGTCTGTTTTTGCTGTAAGGTTTTGCTTCTGTCAGGTTCAAGGTGTATGCGTAGAAATGTATAAGATGGTTGCCTTTTGAATTGGTAGGCTGAGTGAGTATGCTAGGAGTGTGTTGTCTTTTTATCCCTGATTGGTGTGCTGTTACTGCTTGCTAAATTGTGGTATCCATTTTAGATTCACAGCATTTTTGCATTTCATTTTGTTTTGAATATCTGCTTTGAGTTGAGCCAATCTTATCTGTTACCATGCTCACTTATTTGCCTTGTTGCTGTAACTACTTTCTGCTGCAATAAATTCCATAAATTGGTCAAGTCAGTTTGCACTTGCATTACACGCACATATGTTCACCAAAACACACTGTTAAGTGCTTGGTGCATCTTGAGTTTTGTGTTAAGCTGTTGTTATTTGTTTCCACATTTTTCACTTGGTCATTAAAGTCATCTCATACATTCATCATCTTGTGGTAATTATGTCTAGAACTTAAGTCAATATTTATTTTGTTTGGTTTGAAGATGATAATTGTTTTGTTGTTCTTAAAACTTGAACTAGTTGGCGTGGCTTGTTGTTGGTTTTGTTGAGTGCTGTGATAACAGTATGATTGAAGCTTTTCCTTTGCATAAAAAAAAAACTGTTATTTGAGTTCCAAATTGAGCCAGAACCATTAGCATCTTGCCTTTTGGCTTAGTGGTTAGATCAGCAAAGTTGTCTTTAGGTGTTAGCAGCAAAGCTACTGTGTTTGTTTGTTTCATCTGATTGTTTTTTTTTAATAATTCACATGTACTTCAGCTTTCACTTGATTTGAAATTATTGAGGGACCAGTTGGATTGGTTGTTTGAGTTTACTAATTTCCTGTTGCTTTGAGTTTTTGGATCCATTAGGGATCAATGCTGTTTGATGTCTGGATTATGTGGAGATTAGATTTTTGTTCATTTTGTGATGCTGTTTGTGTGAGACCTGATATTGATACCATCAATTGTGGACTGTCATACTGCATTTTGGTCTTGGATGTTGGGTTTAGTTGACAGAAGAATCATTAAGTCTTTATCATGTGGACTTTGATCTAACTGATTACTGTTGCTGCTGTCATTTAGTTTTATTTGCTTAATTTCTGTTCAGCTTAGGAAGCCATTTGAGTAAGATGTCTTCATGGTGATTATGGTTCATTTGCCCTGATTGGTGTTTGTTAGAACACAACATTACTGGTTTGACTTTTTGCTGGACATTTGCTTTACCTTTTGCTTTGTTTGTTTTGTTTGAAAAAATCTGTTTCATGTAACTGCTAGGATTTTGGCATGATGCAGTGTTGGATTATTATATATGTTTGAAACCAGTTTGTATTTGCAATAAATGTGGTATACAATGCTGTCATGAATGTGAACTTTGGCTTGTGTGCAAATTCATGATGTAATGCTGTCTTGTTTCTAAAAAATTGCTGGTACATGTTTGGGCTTCAACTTTTGCTTTGATTATCACATGTGTTAAACCATCATTGTGCTGTTTGGAATTAAATCCTGTTGAAATACTTGTATGAGATTCTGTCAAGTGCAGTGCCTGTGTAATTGTTAATATATGATTGGAATATCGATTTAATTGCAATTCGCATGGTATACGCATTGCTGTCATAAGATTTGGTTTTGGCTCATATTGCAAACTCATAGTGTCTTGCCTCATGCCCATTTTGGATTTATATACATACTGTTGATGCTTGCTAGAGGTAGTAGTGTCAGTTTTGAGGATTGTATTCAAGAGAGGATTTGTAAATGGTTTGACATTGGTTGGCCAGCTTTTTTTTTTTGAACAGGTTGTTGGCAATTTTGCCTTGCTGTTTTGGTTACTTTCTACATATTGTTGTCATTTAGCTTGTAAAGTTGTTATTCTTGATGCACTTTTGTTTTGCTCCATCTTTGGTTTGAAATCTTGAGTTTTGCTTGAATCATTGCTGGGTGTTTTATCAGGATTTTGTAGATATGGTTTGCTTAAAATTTGGATGAGTAAGAAAGTTTGTTCAAGGCTAGTTGCGTTTTGCTGCTAGTTGGGTAGAATTGAATGTGCTGTCCAATCTTTTTTTTTTTTTTTTTTTTTTTTTTTTTTTGTGTGTTTGTTTTGTTAATATGGGGTGAAATCATGATCTTGTGGCATGGTACATTATTTGCAAGCTGCTGTCATAACAGGGCTAAGGTCCAACATTGGTTCAAATGTGATAACTTGTTGTTCTTTATTTTCTTTTTATCCAGCTATGATTACAAATTTGCCATGTATATATATTCTGTTTCCTTTCTAATCACTAGAAATACCACCGTCCCAGTGGTAAGGCAGCGTGTGGTTCTCCCTAATGTACATGGTTCGAATCCTGTGTTGGACAGAACCATCCTTTTTCTTTCCTTTTCTTTTTTTTCCTTTATATTTCACTCTCATCTCTTTTATATTTCTTCTTCCCATCACTTATAACATGCGCGCTGAGTGGCTTAGTGGTGGCGTGATTGGCTTGAGAATCTGAAGGGGGTGGGTTCAAACCCCACCCCTTGCGTTTTAAATATTTATTTTACCTTGTTTTAACTTAACATTTTAGAATATCATAACTTTGGCATACTTGATCATTTTTAATTCATTCTTCTTGCAAATTACTCTTCATTTTAATTACTTTCATTTAATAAAGCAATATTTCAAGTCAATGTTTTCTTAAAGACCTTTTGATTTACTTGAGGATCAACCCTCTATTAGGGTTTGTGCGCGCTGTATTTTGTAACGCTTCTCAAAATAACTGTTTCTTAATATTAAAATAAGAGGATTGGGTGTAGTCCCCTTCTTCTTCGAGTGTTGGGATGCCCACTGTAGTGAGGGTGGTCTCGATACTCGTCTTTTAATGCGAAGACACGCCTCCATCCACCGCTTCTCCTTTCACAACTTCCTTCCGTAACCTTTCACACCTAAAACCTCGGCCCCGTACCGAGTGCATTTTCAAATCTTTTCATAACAAAAACTTGAATGGTCGTGGAGTGGTTAGGCGTAGGCCTTCTCCTATCCCGAGTGCTGACGTTTACCGTAGGGTTCTCTGTCGCAAAGCACTTACCATTTAAAACCAAAACATCTTTAATAAGAGAACGAAGTTCTCTTTGCATTGAATTAAAGAGAGAGGATTGGGTGTAGACCTCTCCTTCTCCGAGCATAGGGATGCCCACTGTAGTGAGGGTGGTTTCGACGCTCGTCTTTCAATACGAAGACGCCTCGTTCGCCACACCCTGTTATAACAAAAAACTTTGAGACAAGGAATTGGGTGCTACCCGTAGGGGTTACTATCCGAGGACCTGTCTTGCCCCTTAAAAAACAATCAGATCAATCAAATGTGACTTCTTGCCCCGAGTGGCGAAAACTTAATCGATCTTTCAAAAAAGGATATGCTACGTCCGTTCTACCGTAAACAGGTAATGCCTAAGTCTCCAACGAGCGAGCAGCAAAACACCTAACTGCTAGAATGCGCACGATAGCATCATCCATAAAAAACATTAACAAACCGTAGGCCGAACTACGGCTGCTCTGATTCTTTACTTCGTTCAAGTAAAGATACGTAGGCACAAGGGCCACAATCCTTGTCGAGCACATTCCCCCCAATATCCGTAGCCCCGAACTACGTCGACTCTGATTTTCTCATATCTGTTGAGAATATGTAGGCCTAGGACCGCGAAGTCCTACCGAGTCCGTTCTTTCTCCCCTCCCCTCCGTTACCCTTCTTTCTTCTTTGGAACACTCTTCTTATAGCATAATATTTAAGCAAATAAATTTCACACATCGACAAACAAAAGGTTCCCATCGAGTACGATGGATGCGAGGGGTGCTAATACCTTCCCCTCGCATAACCGGCTTCCGAACCCGTTCTTGGTCGCGAGACCATCTTATCCATTTCTTTCTTAAGGTTTTCTCGATATTTTCCTTTCCCCTCATGGGATAAATAAAGTTCGGTGGCGACTCTTCTGTCTATCCTTTTCGCCTCCCCGTCGTTGCGCGATGCATTTTTCGAGTAGCGACAGCAGTCAAGTGGCGTGTGAGTTGGATAGCCTGAGAGCCCTTGGATGCATAGACTGAGTCCACTGATCCTACGCCTGTGACTTTTTCTTGCTTATTTGATTTTCTTAATTCATTTTCTTTTATTTTTAATTGCATTTTGCTTTGAAAAATTATATTAAACCATTTTTGTATCAGAAAAATAAACTAAAAATATCTCCATGATCCTCTCTTCATTTGTGTTTTTTCCATGCTGTTAGATTTAATTTTTGATGATTTTGCAATTTAATTGGCATTTTTCTATTTTTTTGATATTTCTTTAATTTTGCATATTTGATACATCTGTTTGCTGATTTTTGTTCTTGCAATTGGTTTGGAATCTTGACCTAATTTTTTGCTAGATTGTAGATTAGAGATTTATGTTCCCTTAGGATTTTTCGCATGATTTTTAGATAATCATAGATTATGTTTTGGATTAGGGTTTTAGAGCCTTCCCTTTCATGGTTTCCCTTTGACACTTTAGGATTTAGGATTTTATTAGTTGCCTTAGAATTTGAGTTAGGCTATGATATTTGGACTATACGTTCTTAACATTTGCATGTTCCCTTACGAAAATGTATAAATTTTTAGAATCTAGTTTGCTATTTTAGATAGAATTTACAATTGGGTTGTTCATTTGGTGCTCCTAACTTGTTGCTTGCTTTGTTTTGCCTTTAATGGTGGCTTTTGGTGCATGATGAGCTTGTGTTTCTTCTTGGATGTTGTTATGGGCATGTGGTAACTTCTGTGGAGTTGATTATGGAGCTTGGCTTGGAGTTCTCCTTTCCTTTTGGTAGCTTTCTTGTAGCTTATAGGAATTAGGGTTTAAGAAAGAGCTTAGAAGTAGTTTTCTTTCTTCCTCAAACATGGATAGCTTTGATTGCTTTCCATTCTCATCCTATGATTCAAGGTCCCTATGTGAAAGGCTCATCTTTCCTTTGGAAGGATGTGTGGCATTTACAATAGGTAGAACCTTTGAGGATGCCTTTCTCAGATGACTGGTTGAGTGTCAGGAGGGATTCCCTTGGTTTCTTTCCTGCTCCCTTCATCAATCCAATAATCTTGAATTTAATTCTCTTCCCTTGTGTTGGAGCTTGTTGAAGCATGAAGATGAAGACTTCTCTTGAAGATGATGTGGACTTGAAGAACAGTTACAGACTTTGGATTGGATTGCTGTCAGAAGATTGCTCTGCTGTGGAGTTGCTGGCTTATTTTCCCTGTTTGTCTGTTTTCTTCTTGTTTTACTGTATTGATGTGACTTGCTTGGAGTGTTGCATTTGGTTAGGCTTCATGTAGATGATCATAGGCCTAAGAGCATCCTAAAGTTTGAGAATAGCTCCCTTTGCTTGTTTGCATTAGAAGTTGAGTGGGAATCCTTCTGCTTGTATTTTTACTGTGTGGCTTTGCTTGCTGGTATTTGGTAGAGCTCAGCTCCCTTGCCTGTGTGGTGTGTGGCCTTTGTGCCTTGTTTGTTTAGAAGTTGAGTGTGACTCCTTCTGCTTGAGTGTTGCATTGCATGCATTTTATTTATAGTGGTTTCTGTACAATAATTTATTTTTGGCTGATTTGTTTACTGTTGCTTTCCTTTGCCATGTTCCCCTAGGAACTCTGACTTCTCTTGTTCAAAAGAAGTTATGACAAACATTAGGGTTCTAACCATGCATGATAACATTAGGTATTTCCCTTCTAACCTCAACCATAGGTTCAATTTTGCATGATAACTTTAGGATTGGATCAGTTCCCCTTTAGTGTGTCTTTTCTCTTCTCATCTTCAAATAAAATCAAAATACAGTAATAAAGGTTAATTGGCGTCGTACGTTATGAGCCTTAAGCTATTTGAGAAGGGATTGTTGGAGAGTTTCTTTTCAACAGTCTGGATGTTTAGTATGGTACCCTTTGGGTGACATGCGACGCATTCACTCTCAGGTCATAGTCTCTAGTGCGATATCAGTTGCAAACATCCATAAAAGATACTTCTCTAAAAAACAGAAAACAAAGATCAAACTCTTTTTGTACTCTTGGACCTTTAATCCCTTGGGAAACCCTTTTTTAGAAGGATAGTTTTGTTAACTCCCGGTTCTACCGCAAACGGTAAACGCCTAAGTCTCCAAAGGTCGAGCTGCATACACCAAACTGCTGGAACCGTCTGTTAACCATACTCGGATAAAAAAGACAAACCTGTGTCTTTCGTGTCCCGAACTATGTTTGCTCTGATATTTCACGCTGTGTGATAGTACGTAGGCACAAGATGCGATATCTTGGCGAGCAACCTTCCCCCGTAGTTAGGCGAACTACGTTGACTCTGATTTCTCATTCCAGACGAGAATACGTAGGCATAGAGCGCGACGCTTTGCCGAGTCATTTTCTTTTCTTTTCAGACCAGACCTTTTAGCGTAGATAGATGTAACAAACCCGTCAGATAAACACAACAAGCATGGATCCCATCGAGTACGATGGACGTGAGGGGTGCTAATACCTTCCCCTTGCGTAACCGACTCCCGAATCCAGATAATGGTTGCGACGACCTTGTCTTATACCTTTTCGTCAGGTTTTTTCCGATCGTTTCCTTTCCCGCTCTGAGGGATAAATAATAAGAGGTGGCGACTATTCTGTCTTGTCGGCCTCGTTTTTCGCAGTAGCGACAACTGGCGACTCTGCTGGGGACTCCGGTTCCCTATGCGAGTCAATCCTAGCGCTTGTGTGTTTACATGTTGGGTTTTATTTATCACACTTTAATTTCCACATTTTATTTTCGGTATGATATTATTATTATTGTGCTGTTGTGGGAAGGGGCTCTGATGAGTGAGAAGCCAGACCCAGGCTTGAGTGTACTTAGCATTAGTTTTGAAAATTAGTGGGCGCGTGCTTGCTTTGCAGGCACTAGTGTCTCATGAAATCCACGATCATACGAGGTTCTCCCGGTTGACTTCTTTTCCGGCCCTTTGGGTCTGAGGGGTTGTTGGTTTGGAGGATTGTCGACTCTGGGGACCGATCATTTGTGACTCAGCAGAGTGAGGCCACTTCAAGGGATGATGATGCCACACCTTCTGGGTATCGTATCATCGCTCTTGAAAGTCTGTGACGCTGGGAAACGCATAGGATGTCATACCTTGTCTGTGTTTAGGTCCATACCTGTGAGCGGGGTCGGGTTATTGCAGGAACCTTAACCTTCAGACTACCTGGTTTTCTTGACAGTGAATCAGTGTTGTTGCAGAGGTTATTATCATTAGAGATGTGGTTGTTCTCGACACTGCATATTTTTTGGTCCTCTTCAAGGTTGTGCTATCAGAGCAGTGTTGTGATTATGTTGGATCAGAGTTTTGGTCTTCTCAGCAACCATCTTGATCCCCTGTTGCATGTTTGCATTTTGCATTTTGCATACTCATTTGCATATCATTAACGTGTGTCTGTGTTGCAGGTACATTATCCCCCGGTTCCGATACTTTCTTGCTTGCTGTTGTGCTATTATGGGTTCTCTGAGGAAGAATGTGGCCTACAAGTTCCCTACTCTAGATGTTGCTCAGTTGTCCAGTTTGAATGCTTTGGCAGATGATACTGTGAGAGGTGAATTCAGAAAGTCTTATGGGAAGCTGCTCAGTTTGGTCCGTAAACCTTCTGGGTATGAGTTGAATGGGTTGTATGCCTTGCTGCAGTTCTATGATCCTCCTTTGAGATGCTTCACTTTCCCGGACTTCATTCTTGCACCTACATTAGAGGAGTATGCTGATTTGTTGGGTGTGCCTATCATGAGTCAGATGCCATTTGTTCATATGGATGCTGAGCCTAATCTGGCTAATCTAGCTCTTTCTCTTCATTTGGATGCTTTTGAGTTGATCTTGTCTAGTTGGAATGGGGTTCCAGGTTTTTCTTTGTAGTTCTTAGTTGGGAAAGCCCAACAATGTGCCAAAGACGGTTGTTGGATTGTATTCAACGCCATTCTTGCTCTCTGTATATATGGTATCATTTTGTTTCCTAACATGCCTGATTTTGTAGACTTGGATGCCTTTCATATCTTCGCATCAGGGAATCCAGTCCCTACCCTGATTGGCGATATGTATCATTCCGTCCATTACAAGAACGAGAATAGAAGGGGTAAGAATGTATCATGCTGTGTACCCTTACTCTATAGATGGTTTGATAGTCACCTACCCAAGAAGGGTCTCTTTGCTTCATCTGCAGCCACAACTGAGTGGTCTGAGCGATTGATGGGTTTATCAGCAGAGAGTGTTGTTTGGTTTAATAGAGATATGTTGGGTTCCGAAGTTATATTCAGCTGCAGTGGGTTTTCGAATGTGCCTTTGATTGGAAGAAAGGGTTGTATCAACTATAATCCATCTCTACTTTTCCGACAGTTTGCTTACGCTTTGAGAGCTCCGCCAAAGGATGAAGAGGTGCAGGAATCGTTGTACCTCACCGGTCTTCTAGAGGGGGATATGTTATCTAAGCTTCAACATGCCTGGAATGATATCAGTAGACGAGGGAAGTCATTGTTGGGGAAAAGTAATAGCCAAGCTTACGCTCCGTATGTGACCTGGATCAGAACCAGAGCAGAGACTATAGGGATGCCTTTTCCACCTGCTAAGCAGGAATGCCCTCCAGTGGTGGAAGAGCCTACTACCGTGCCTATTCAGCAGTATAATTAGGTGTTAGCTGAGAGAGAAGAGCTGAAGAAGGCAAATGAAGAGTTAGAGAAAGAGTTGGCATAGATCAGAAGCGAAAGAAGTGAAGTCGTCCACTCCTTCAAGAGGCAGACTGAGTTGGTGAACAGGTTAGGTACGGACTTAACTAAGCAGATAGCTGATCGTGAGCGCTTGGGTCTGGACTTCAAATCTGTCAACGACGTACTGGCCATTAAGAAGCAGCACTTGGATGAAGCATACCGAAGAATATCCAAGTTTAATCAGCAGTGGAATGCCACTATAGCCAACAACAAAGAAAGGGAGGACAAATTGAAACAACAAATCTCCAAATTGAAGGCTCAGGTGAAGGCTAGTGAGAAGAGGTTTGATGAGGAAACCGCTCGTAGATATGCTGCTGAATACATGCTGAACAAAGCTCTCACTAACCTGAAGGATAACAAACAGAAGTTCGAATCCAAGAAGCGAAAGTTAGAAGATTGCTTTGGCCAGGGAGCATGGGAAGATTCAGTTGAAGGTCTCCAGTGTACTATTATGCAGAGAGAGTTGCTCGTCGAAGGGTTACTCGCTCGCCCTGATCACCCCGAGACTAGAGAGTTGCTAGAGGAGTTTCGTGCCCGCTGTCGCACTTGATTATCTTTGTAACTCTTTTTTTTCTTTTCTAATTTTTGCTGTAGGCTGGCCATCACCAGGCTTGTTGGTCGAGGTCATGCCATTGATTCCTCATGTGTTCATTGACTTTGTACTGCTGCCTTGTTGGCCCATCTATATATGAGATGTTATTCCAGTGACTAGATCCGGACTTCTTGTTATTAGCACTTGCACTCTGGCACTCGAATCGGGGGAAAAATCTCCCTAACGCACAGACACACGTTTGCATCTGCATAAATCATTTGCATAGCAGGTACCTTGTACTGTTCTCCTAACCCTCAGTTGATGCAGGTTCCAGGATTGCCGACCAGTGAATTCATCGCTATTCTACCAGAAGCAACTGTAAGAAAGCCATGGATCAGATGCAGACTGAGATGCAAGAGATGCGCGATAGGATGACGCAGTTCATGCAAGTGATGGAGACTGTGGCCAAGGGCCAGGAGCAGCTGCAAACTCTGGTGCAACCTCTGATTGCTAGGGTTGATAGTCAGGGTGTGCTACATGGCGGATTTGCTAATCATCCTTCTCAAGTCGGGACTCCTCGAGCAGATGACACGGTACCGGTGGCCGTCCTCAATACGACTGGGAACGGTAACAAAGCTGAGAATGTGAATGGGAATGCTGGTCTGGATGCTGTGAATGCTGGTCTTGGCGCTGGGAATACTGGTATGGGTGTTGGTGCTGGCAACGCTGGTTTTAGGGGTAATCAAGGCTATGGCGACCAGGTTTATGGCAATCAGGCCTTCGGTAACGCAGGTTTCAGCAATGCAAGCCACAATGGTGGTGGAATGGGTGTTCACAATGCTGGTTTTGGGCCAGGTGCTGGAAATCAGGGTTTTGGTAACACGGGGTATGGCCCTAGGTTCAATCAGGCTGGTTTCGGTCCTCATGCTGCTTATGCTGGTTATGGTAATGAGGATTCTCACTGGGGCGAAGATCGCCAGGAAGATGCTTTCCCTCCTCCAGGCAGGGATTTTGAGATGCCCGCTGATAATGACAGAAGGTTCAGGTTGTTGGAAGAACAGATGAGGAATCTTGCTAATCAGAACTCCACGGGGCTGGACGTGGCTAACATGGGATTGGTCCCTGGCTTGAGGGTACTAATAAAATTCAAAGCGCCCACGTTTGACAAGTATAAGGGGGATACGTGCCCGAGAGTTCACGTACGATCTTACTACCGGAGAATGTCCGCCTACTCTGATGACGAAAAGATGCTGATGCATTTTTTACAAGACAGCTTGTCGGGACCGTCATTGGAATGGTACATGGGGTTGGAGCCTACTCAAATCGGTAGCTGGAATGAATTAGCAGAGGCTTTTGTCAAGCATTACTAATATAACAGTGACCTTGCGCCGAACAGGGTCCAGCTCCAAAATCTTTCTCAGAAGAACGGTGAGAGTTTCAAAGAGTACGCCCAGAGGTGGCGTGAGCTAGCTGCCAGGGTGCACCCACCCATGGTGGAGCGTGAGTTGGTGGATATGTTTGTGGGTACTTTCTCGGGGCTGTACTATGACAGGCTTATCAATTGTACGACGACTAATTTCTCCAAGTTGATACTCTTGGGGGAACGTATCGAGAATGGTGTTAAGTTTAGTAAGATTCAAGCGGGTGAGTCAACCTCAGCTGGAGGTGGTAAAAAGGCTTTTGGGAACAAGAGGCAGGGAGGCACCAATTCGGTATGTAGTGATCGGAGAAGGGATAGAAGTCGGAATTGGCACAGGCAGCAGGTCGCCAGTGTAACAATTCATGTACCTCAACAACAACAACAATAGGGACGACAGAACGCTGCTCCACAGAGATATCAAGGTCGGGATAGGGCTGTGAAAATAGTCTTTGATGCACCTCCGCTACCGTATGCTCAGCTTCTTCCAACTCTGTTACAGTTGCAGCTGGTTGAGAAAAGGACGCTAGCTCCACCGAAGGGCACGCCTCCTTACGGGTATGATGTTAATGCACATTGCGATTTCCACTCCGGGGCACCCGGTCATACCATCGAGAATTGCCAAGCATTCAAACACAAGGTGCAAGATTTGATAGACAGCAAGGCCATAAACTTCGGTAATGAGGCACCCAATATTGAGAAGAATCCGATGCCGCCTCATGGATCTGCAAAAGTGGGTGCCATATTGGAAGATGCCAGTCTGAATCTGGTTATGAATGTGGACGAATTAAAGACGCCTTTGGGTTATGTCAAAGGCAGATTACTGAAAGGGGGGGGGAGGGTGTTCCCTGGTTGTGATGCTGATTGTATTGATTGTTTGGCTCAGCCTGAGGGTTATAATAACTTGAGAAAAGGTATCCAAGGTTTGATTGGCGAAGGTACGTTGCAATTTGATCGCACTGCTGAAGATAAGCCTGTTGAGGCAATAGTTGAGAAGCAGGGTGGAGTTGCAACGATTACAATACCGTTCAAAACTGTCACGATATCGGCACCTCCCAAGAGGCTGACTATCACAATAACCAAAGCAGGGCCTATTCCGTATGAAATTACTAAAGCCATCCCCTGAAATTATGGGGCATAAGTTTATTGCAATTGGGAGAAGATTAACCTGCCAAGCCCGCCTGTAGGATCAGTTGATAATCTTGTGGGGGCAGGGGGCGTAACCCGCAGTGGTAGAATCTTTGCGTCACCAGGAGTAGAAGCTGAGAAAGCTGCCAGAGGAAAAGGTAAATTCGATGGAGAAGGACCTTCGCAGGAGAAAGAAAAAGAGGCTTTGACCAAGGACGTAGAAGAATTCATGAGATTAATTCGGAAGAGCGATTATAAAATTGTCGATCACCTGCAACAGACGCCTTCCAAAATATCAATCTTGTCATTGTTGCTTTGTTCTGAGGCTCACCGGAACGCGTTGCTGAAAGCCCTGGACGCTGCCTATGTACCACATGAGATATCCGTGAATCAGCTCGAAGGAGTGATTGCGCACGTGAATGCGGGGCATGGCCTTGGCTTTACTGATTTTGATTTGACGCCCAGGGGCCGCAACCATAATGGTGCGTTGCATATTTCTGTTGAGTGTAGGGGCTCTGTTATGTCTCATGTCCTTGTTGACACTGGCTCATCCCTAAACGTCTTGCCCAAGAAAGCATTGCTGAAGCTAGATACCCGAGGTGTAATATGCACACCAAGTGACTTGGTGGTGAGAGCATTTGATGGGACTAGAAGGTCCGTATTCGGAGAATTGACTTTGCCGGTCCAGGTCGGTCCAGAGGTGTTCGACACTATGTTTTATATCATGGACATACAACCCGCGTATAGCTGTTTGCTTGGACGACCGTGGATTCACTCTGCAGGGGCTGTGACGTCGGCGTTGCACCAAAAGATTAAATACATGATCAGTGGTAGTGTTGTCACCGTGTGTGGGGAGGAAGACATCATGGTAAGTCACCTGTCTTCATTCAAGTATGTCGAAGTGGAGGGGGAGATCCATGAGACATTATGCCAAGCCTTTGAAGGGGTGCAGATCAGAGACAAATCTCCTGTCATTAGCAAAGGGCCAGAGGTAGCCATGTCGTCGTACAGAGAAGCCCAAGCGGTAGTTCAGGCCGGTGATACCAAAGGTTAGGGGCAAGTTCTGGAGATTCCTATTAAGCAGGACAAGTTTGGTTTAGGGTACTTCCCGTCGTCATCTTCTTCACAGAGCGCGCCGAAGATCAAAGGGCCGATTGTGTTTACTCCGGGAGGAGTCAGTTTTGAGCAGATCAATATTGTGTCTGACAGTGAAGATGGAGATAGCGTCTGTGACATGGAGTCGTGGATCAAGCCCAGCAAGCCAGGACAGAGCCTATGCAACTGGTCTATCCAGGACTTTATTCAAGTGAAGCTAAAACAATAATGCCTTGTTTTTTCGATTATTGTACAATCCTATGTCCTACCCGGGGCATAGTGATTTTATTTCAGGGCCTACTTATTTATGTGTATGCTTTGCTTTAATCATTGAATAAAGGCATTTTCCTCATGCAAATTTTGTGATCCCTGTTTTTCTATTTTTATTTTTACAATAAAATGGCAATGTGGTTATGTGCTTCGTTTGCATATCATTTGAAGCATTTAACCCTTTCTCTTGCAGGATGATCCATATTTCAGATGACACCGATCAAGATCTCCCTATGACTCGCTTCGACTTTGAGCACCCGATATTTCAAGCCGAAGAAGAGATTGTTGAGGACGATGACTTACCAGAAGAGCTGACTCGTCTGTTGAAACAAGAAGAGAGAATCATTCTGCCTCATCAGGAGGATATCGAGGTCATTAATTTAGGTTCGGAAGAGATTGTCAGGAATGTCCGGATAGGGGCTGCGCTGCAAAGTGATATCAAGCAGATACTTGTTGAGATGTTGCGAGAGTATAGTGACATCTTTGCTTGGTCTTATGAAGATATGCCTGGGCTAGACACTGACATTGTGGTCCATCGCTTGCCATTGCGTTAAGAATGTCTGCCGGTTAAGCAAAAGCTCAGAAGAACTAAACCAGATATGGCCGTAAAGATTAAAGAGGAAGTACAGAAACAGTGGGACGCTGGTTTCCTGGCTGTCACAACTTACCCTCCTTGGGTCGCCAATATAGTACCTGTACCAAAGAAGGATAGTAAGGTCCGGATGTGCGTTGACTATCGGGATCTGAACAAGGCGAGCCCTAAGGATGACTTTCCACTTCCTCATATTGATGTGTTGGTCGACAACACTGCTCAATTCTCTGTGTTTTCCTTCATGGACGGCTTTTCGGGCTATAATCAGATTAAAATGGCGCCGAAGGATATGGAGAAAACAACTTTTATTACCCCGTGGGGAACGTTCTGCTACAAGGTGATGCCCTTTGGTTTGAAGAACGCTGGGGCAACATATCAGCGAGCTATGACGATGCTCTTTCATGACATGATGCATAAAGAGATCAAGGTCTATGTTGACGATATGATTGCCAAATCCCAAACGAAGGAAGAGCATCTGGTGAATCTTCTGAAATTGTTTGAGAGGCTTAGGAAGTTCAGGCTGAGGTTGAATCCTAACAAGTGCACCTTCGAGGTGAGATCTGGTAAGCTACTGGGGTTTATTGTTAGTGAAAAAGGAATTGAGGTTGATCCCGCTAAAATAAAAGCGATACAATAAATGCCAGCGCCAAAAACAGAGAAAGAGGTTCGTGGTTTTTTGGGGAGGTTGAACTACATTGCCCGGTTCATATCTCACCTAACTGCCACGTGTGAGCCAATGTTCAAACTATTGAAAAAAGATCAGGCAATTATCTGGAACGAAAATTGTCAAAAGGCGTTTGAAAAAATAAAAGAATACTTGCAGGAACCTCCTATCTTGATACCCCCAGTAGCCGGGAGACCACTGATCATGTACTTGATGGTTCTTGAGAACAGTATGGGTTGTGTTCTCGGCCAACATGACGAGACTAGACGAAAAGAGCATGCGATCTACTACTTGAGTAAAAAGTTCACAGACTGTGAGTCTCGTTACTCAATGCTCGAAAAGACGTGTTGCGCACTTGCTTGGGCTGCCAAACGTCTGAGACAATACATGCTAAATCATACAACCATGCTGATTTCAAAGATGGATCCGATCAAATACGTCTTTGAGAAACAGGCACTTTCTGGACGGATTGCCCGATGGCAGATGGTACTGACAGAGTACGATATACAGTATGTCTCGCAAAAGGCTATTAAAGGTAGCGTATTGTCAGAGTACCTGGCTGAGCAGCCAATTGATGATTACCAGCTGATGAAGTTTGATTTTCCTGACGAGGACATCATGTACTTAAAGATGAAAGATTGCGAAGAGCCGTTGCATGGTGAAGGCCCTGAGCCAGGTTCCCAATGGCAATTGATTTTTGACGGTGCTGTTAATTCATATGGAAGTGGAATTGGGGCAATCATTACAACTCCCCATGGGACGCACATCCCGTTCACTACCAGACTGACATTTCCGGTTACCAATAATGAAGCCGAATATGAGGCGTGTATCATGGGTCTCGAGGAGGCTATTGATTTGAGGATTAAAAATCTTGATGTGTATGGAGATTTTGCGCTAGTCGTGAACCAGATCAAGGGTGAATGGGAGACCCGTCAGCCTAATCTGATACCGTACATGAATTATGCAAGGAGGTTGTTGCCTTTCTTTGACCGGGTAGAGTTTCACCATGTTCCGCGGGCAGAAAATCAGATGGCTGACGCCCTTGCGACATTGTCTTCCATGTACAAAGTTAACTTCTGGAATGAGGCTCCCAGAATAGTTATCTCTCGCCTTGTTAGGCCCGCCTTCATATTCGCCATTGAGGAAGCTTCCGATGGCAAGCCGTGGTATTTTGATATCCATAATTTCCTAAAGAACCAAGAGTATCCGACTAGGGCATCCAGCCGTGATAAGAAGACTCTTAGGAGATTGGGTGGAAATTTCTACTTGAATCCAGATGGTGTTCTGTACAGGAGAAACCATGATTTGGTGCTTTTGCAATGTGTTAATGAGAAAGAGGCTAATCTGCTCATGGAGGAGGTCCACGAGGGTAACTTTGGCACGCACGTCGGCGGACACGCTATGTCTCGAAAGTTATTACGGGCAGGGTATTATTGGTTGACAATGGAAAGAGATTGTTTCAAGTTTGCAAAGAAATGCCATAAATGCCAGATTTATGCAGACAAGATTCAGGTGCCGCCGAGCCCTTTGAACGTTATGGCGTCCCCGTGGCCTTTCTCCATGTGGGGCATCGATATGATTGGCAAAATTGAGCCCACCGCATCCAATGGACACCGGTTCATCTTGGTAGCTATCGATTACTTCACCAAATGGGTTGAAGCAGCGTCTTATGCTAATGTTACCAAGCAAGTAGTAGCCCGGTTTATCAAAAAGGACATCATCTGCAGATACGACATCCCCGAAAGAATCATTACTGACAATGGTTCGAACCTGAATAACAAAATGATGAAGGAATTATGCCAGAATTTCAAGATTGAACATCATAATTCATCTCCCTATTGGCCCAAGATGAATGGCGCTGTTGAGGCGGCCAATAAGAACATCAAGAGGATAGTTCAGAAGATGGTTGTGACATACAAAGACTGACACGAGATGTTGCCCTTCGATTTGCACGATTATCGTACGACGGTACGCACATCAACCGGGGCAACACCTTTCTCACTGGTGTATGGTATGAAGGATGTCCTACCATTAGAATTTGAGATTCCTTCCTTGAGAGTATTGCTCGATGTCCAACTTGATGAGGCAGAGTGGATAAAGAACAGACTGAATCAGCTCAGTTTGATGGACGAGAAGAGACTTGCATTTATCGCATATGGTCGGTTATATCAGAGCCGGATGAAGAAAGCTTTTGATAAGAAGGTGCGCCCTCGAAGCTTTCAGACGGGCGATTTTGTGCTGAAGAAGATTCTCCCACCACAATCAGATCACAGGGGCAAATGGACTCCCAACTATGAAGGTCCATATGTCGTTCGAAAGGTCTTCTCCGGAGGAGTCTTACTGTTGTCCACCATGGATGGCGAGAATTTTTCATCCCCTGTGAACTCGGACGCAGTTAAAAAATACTTCGCTTAAAGAGACCCGCTGGACAGGAAAAATAGTGTCCAGGCAAAAATGGGGCATCCCAGTGAACCAAAAAGAAAAAGAAAAAGGTTCGGGCAAAATTAGGGATAAAAGTGAAAAGAATGTACACCCGCGAAGTCGAAAACCTGAGAGGGCGACTTCGGCAAAAAAGGGTATCCCGGTGAATTGAAAACCCGCAAAGGGCGATTCAGGCAAAAGTTAGGGATTGAAAAAGCAAATGACTGCGGTCCGATTTTGATACTGCATTGCTTAGTGGTTTGGGAGTACCTGAGGGTCGATTATCCAAAATAATCTCTTCCGAGGACAGAGTATCGGGAAAGCGTCGGAGTCAGGCGAGTCATAGGAGGATCAGCTCATGTTGCCAACATGTATACAAATTTCTTTGTACCTCTGTGCATATTTGTATTTATCTTATAGCTTCCTCTTTTCAGGAGTTGCATCCATTGTACAAAACTTTGCCTATTTACAGGACCGTTATCGATAAGACGCATACTATTCAGTACTTGATGTTTTGTTCTTGTTTTTAACTTTTACCGTTTTGTTTGGGGAAAACGCCGATGTTTTTGATAAACTTGCACGTGCATAAACTTGCGGGCCTCGACCAATAATTGTTAAAACTTTGAATTGACTGAGCGATGGTCACGACTATTGACCTGGATATTTCTTGTTGTATAGGATATCTTGTTGTTGCTCATTTTTTGCAGGGACGTTACCTTCGCGACAAGCAGATACGGGATCATGTTTCCCTAGCCGAAGTCCTTTAACGTAGGGGAAGGCTTTATGTGGTTCTATGCCTCCCCAGCAGATGGAAGTTGCATTTTTATCCCCAGAAGAGTTGGATGCGAGCTAGCAAGTTGTCCGACAATGATGTAATCCCCAGGATGGCTCTTTCTGTTCTCCAGCAGGTTATCTTTCCTCCAGTAGGTTGATCATCCTTTGCAGAGTTCGTAGCTAAGGATTTGTTAAGCTAGTTCCCCAGCAGGATTGTTTCTTTCCCCAGTGGAGTCGGCTTACCTTTTCCAGCATTTATTTTGATGGAATAATTCTGTGATACCCAGTTATTTTGCTGAAGCGGTTATGTATCCAGCTTTTCGGCAGCCAGTGCCTGTGATCGCAGCCTGCATTTGCATCATACCTGCATGGCATAACAACTTACCCAAATACATAGCATTCCATCTCGTATGGAGCATTACGCCAGTGTCAAACATATGCATTTTGAAACATAAGTCAGGTTGGTTACCTCTTTGTTTTTAGGTGTTTTCCTTGCAGGTTTAGAATTCTTGTTCAGGATGGTGTCGGATGTTCAAATTCTTGACATGATATGTGTGATGATCACGTTCGTCCTATCATGTGTTCCCTCATCAGAGTTGCTTGGTTAAGTTTCTCTTCTTCCCCAGCGGAGTTTTCCTCGGATTGCTGTTACATCAGCGTTCTAAAAGGAAAGATTTCAGGGATTAGACCGTTGAAGTCATTACCTGTTGTCAAGGTAAATGTCTGGCGGTTGGCGTCAGAAATTCCCCAGTACAGTCTTCCTCGGTTGGCTGTTATGTCGACATTGAAAGCTTCATGATTATACCTTCGAAGTTGTTACCCATTTTCGTTCAAGATGGACGTCTGGCAGCGAATGTTAGAAATTCCCCACAGAGTTGCTTGTTCAAGTCTTCGGATGCTCAATTCGCGCTTTTATTTAGCGTATGCCCGTTTCTTAGGAAATAGAAGGTCATTGATATTGACGACAGTTCTCGTTTTATTAGCGTATGCCTGTTTCTTAGGAAATGGAAGGTTAGTGATATTGACGATATTTGCTTTTTATTTAGCCTATGCCCGTTTCTTAGGAAATGGAAGGTCAGTGATATTGACGACAGTTCGCGCTTTTATTTAGCGTATGCCCATTTCGTAGGAAATGAAAGGTTAGAGATATTGATAATACTCGCTTTTATTTAGCGTATGCCTATTTCTTAAGAAATGGAAGGTCAGTGATATTGACAATACTCGCTTTTATTTAGCGTATGCCCATTTCTTAGGAAATGGAAGGTCAGTGATATTGACGATATTCGCTTTTTATTTAGCGTATGCCCATTTCTTAGGAAATGGAAGGTCAGAGATATTTACAATACTCGCTTTTATTTAGCGTATGCCCGTTTCTTAGGAAATGGAAGGTCAGAGATATTGACAATACTCACTTTTATTTAGCGTATGCCCGTTTCTTAGGAAATGGAAGGTCAGGGATATTGACAATACTCGCTTTTATTTAGCATATGCCCGTTTCTGTGGAAATGGAGGGTCAAGGATATTGATGTCGTGCTTTACATAGTGCCCGCTTATCGTAGCGTTTATTGTTGATTCAATGCCTGTGGCGTCACACAGGTGGTTGATATTGAAATTAGGCTCTTTATCGGATGATTGATCAGTTGTCGCCGTGACAATCGGATTCAATTGTTTGGATGTGTTGTCCCCAAGCAGTTTAGTAATTTATTTCTTCGGTTAGCAAATTTCCGGGTTCTCTGGTATTCAATCGTCTTCTACCTCGATTTCCTGAAAGTCGTTCGCTTTTCATCCTATCGGGTCCAAGCCGCTTGAATAGGGGCAGCTGTTGCACCCCAAAATTTGCCTAACCTTTTCTTGGTTTATGTTTCATTGCATTAGCATATTATTGATCTAACATTTGCATAACATAGCATGGTTCATTTGTGCAGGGGATCAAGTATGGTCTATATCATGAGAAGCCTAACTAGAGGTTTTATTCAAGCTTGAGAAGTCACCATAGTCATCAGGAAGAGGGTTGGGTTCTTGAGAAGTTCAGTTGTTTGTATGGGTTAATCTCCTAATTTGAGGACCAATTGAAGATCATCAGTGGATTGTGAGGCCTTGATTAGAGATAAAGGATGCGGATAGAGCTCATAGAGTGCCTTGAAGATCATGGTGGAGCTCAATCAGTTCATTGTGCTAAGTGGGAAGAGTCACAGTTGAAGGTGTTGCAATTAGGGTTTTCACCTGAATAATCCTAAGTCAACTGTGCAATGGAAGAGGGTCAAAGCTCATTTTTGAGTCTTTGTGATCATGGATAGTTGTGTTTAGACACATGAGATGATATTCCAAGATCTATGCAAGAAGAATTCAAAGTGTGTGAAGTTGCTAAATTAGGGTTCTAAGGGTAAAATCCCCTATTTAGTTCCTAACTTCAAGACCACTTATCTCAAGATGCAAGTTTCATCTCCACTTTTGGCCAACATGAAACTTGTAGAGCATGCTCTTAACTTTAATTTGAGTACTAGACGTCCTCCATTGGATTTATAGAACTCAAGTTATGGTCCATACAAGTTACAGGTCATCTGAGGAATGTGAAATTTGTCTGTGAAAGTCAACCAACTTTGAAGGAACTTGTGACCTAGAAGGGTGTTTCTCTTGAATTTTTGGCCAACATGAAAGTTTTGGGTCTTGATCTTAGCTTTCCAAATTGTACTAGAAGTCTCTCATCTGATTTGTAGAACTCAAGTTATGAGGTTTACAAGTTAGGGGTATTTTGGGAAAGTAAGATTATAGGTCATTTGGCATTATAGGTCATTTTCTCCATCTTGCAAACTTCAAATGCAATTTTGTTCAACACAAAACTTGCTCCAAATGATGTTTTTAGGTCAATCATGTCCTCATGATGAGTTGATTTGGATTTAAGTGAGACTTGGTTTGAGAATTTTTGCAAAAGGAAGAATTTAAAGGCATTTAATGGAAAAATTCATGATTAATTCATTTGTGTTCAAAATAGGCCATATGAATACTCATTTTAATCAGAAAAGTGATTCTAAACACATTGGCAATATTGGATTTTCCATTTGAGGTCAATTTCATGGTGTTATGGCTTGTACCTTCATGAATAAGCAACACTTCATAATTTGGTTTTGGGATGGATTCAAGCTCCCTAAACACTCTAGACTCTCTCACCAGATCACAAGGAAAAGATTGGAAACTTCTGGGAGAAGTTTTAAGCCAAAACATGTATTCACCATGGTTGGTTCTTTGAAGGAAATTTGAAAATTGGATTTGCTGATTTGGGCCTCCATTGGATCAAAAAAGCCCACAAACACTTTCTCTTTAAGTTTTGTGAATGATTTAGAATAATTTTGGAGATCATTTCGCACCAGAACCAAGGATTGAAGTTGGAGTTTAAAGAGGAGAGTTGAAAATCTTGATTTCCATTTCAAGCTAGATCCAAGCAAATTGAAGTTACAAACACGTTCCTCATCAAGCATTGAAGTGATCTGCAGTGTTTTGAAGCTAAAATCGTGTTCTAGATACCTCAATTTGAAGCTCAAAGTCAGGTATGTAACTTTCAAATTTACACTGATTATAGCATGATCTAGGCATGATTAATATGTGGATAGGCTTTGGATTGAAGTTTAGATGAAATCTGGATAAGAATTTGGTTGATTAGAGACAATTTAAGATGCGATGCAATTTCTGTTGAGAGTTATAACTGCTTGATCATGGAGCTCTGGCACGATTCGTTTAGTTCTTGATGATCTATGAAGAATGTAGAGTGGATCTGTGGCATTAGATTAGGTTTTGATGATAATTCAGATTATGACTTGGTTTGGATTCACAATCGGGTTTCAAAATTCAGTAGGATTTAGAGGATTTGAATGTCATATTTGAGATCAGGAGGAAATTTGGAGTGAGATGATGTTATGTTTGTTTGATTTCCACGACCTGTGATCACCTGCTCACCGGAGAAGATGGCTGGAGGTCATCTCCGGCCACCGTCTGAGAGCTTCCCTCCATCTGAGATTTCAAATGAGGACGAAGGTTGTGGTTCGTTAGATCTGACTGGAAGCAAGACTTTGTATGCGCATCGTGTGGATAAGATTCAATCTGAGTATTGCCTTGACCTCCAAAGCGCACCGTTTCATTAATCCTGGATGGCAGTCACGTGGCGTGTGAGTTGGATAGCCTGAGAGCCCTTGGATGCATAGACTGAGTCCAGTGATCCTACGCCTGTGACCTTTTCTTGCTTATTTGATTTTCTTATTTCATTTTCTTTTATTTTTAATTGCATTTTGCTTTGAAAAATTATATTAAATCCATTTTTTATCAGAAAAATAAACTAAAAATATCTCCATGATCCTCTCTTCATTTTTGTTTTTTCCATGCTGTTAGATTTAATTTTTGATGATTTTGCAATTTAATTGGCATTTTTCTATTTTTTGATATTTCTTTAATTTTGCATATTTGATACATCTGTTTGCTGATTTATGTTCTTGCAATTGGTTTGGAATCTTGACCTAATTTTTTGCTAGATTGTAGATTAGAGATGTATGTTCCCTCAGGATTTTTCTCATGATTTTTAGATAATCATAGATTCTGTTTTGGATTAGGGTTTTAGAGCCTTCCCTTTCATGGTTTCCCTTTGACACTTTAGGATTTTATTAGTTGCCTTAGAAATTGAGTTAGGCTCTGATATTTGGACTATAGGTTCTTAACATTTTCATGTTCCCTTAGGAAAATTTATAGATTTTTAGAATCTAGTTTGCTATTTTAGATAGAGTTTACAATTGGGTTGTTCATTTGGTGCTCCTAACTTGTTGCTTGCTTTGTTTTGCCTTTAATGATGGCTTTTGGTGCATGATGAGCTTGTGTTTCTTCTTGGATGTTGTTATGGGCATGTGGTAACTTCTGTGGAGTTGATTGTGGAGCTTGGCTTGGAGTTCTCCTTTCCTTTTGGTAGCTTTCTTGTAGCTTATAGGAATTAGGGTTTAAGAAAGAGCTTAGAAGTAGTTTTCTTTCTTCCTCAAACATGGATAGCTTTGATTGCTTTCCATTCTCATCCTATGATTCAAGGTCCCTATGTGAAAGCCTCATCTTTCCTTTGGAAGGATGTGTGGAATTTTAAAATAGGTAGAACCTTTGAGGATGCCTTTCTCAGATGACTAGTTGAGTGTCAAGAGGGATTCCCTTGGTTTCTTTCCTGCTCCCTTCATCAATCCAATAATCTTGATGTTAATTCTCTTCCCTTGTGTTGGAGCTTGTTGAAGCATGAAGATGAAGACTTCTCTTGAAGATGATGTGGACTTGAAGAACAGTTACAGACTTTGGATTGGATTGCTGTCAGAAGATTGCTCTGTTGTGGAGTTGCTGGCTTGTTTTCCCTGTTTGTCTGTTTTCTTCTTGTTTTACTGTATTGATGTGACTTGCTTGGAGTGTTGCATTAGGTTAGGCTTCATGTAGATGATCATAGGCCTAAGAGCATCCTAAAGGTTGCGAATAGCTCCCTTTGCTTGTTTGCATTAGAAGTTGAGTGGGACTCCTTCTGCTTGTATTTTTACTGTGTGGCTTTGCTTGCTGGTATTTGGTAGAGCTCAGCTCCCTTTCCTGTGTGGTGTGTGGCCTTTGTGCCTTGTTTGTTTAGAAGTTGAGTGTGACTCCTTCTGCTTGTGTGTTGCATTGCATGCATTTTATTTATAATGGTTTATGTACAGTAATTTCTTTTTGGCTGATTTGTTTACTGTTGCTCTCCTTTGCCATGTTCCCCTAGGAACTCTGACTTCTCTTGTTCAAGAGAAGTTATGACAGACATTAGGGTTCTAACCATGCATGATAACATTAGGTAGTTCCTTTCTAACCTCAACCATAGGTTCAATTTTTCATGATAACTTTAGGATTGGATCAGTTCCCCTTTAGTGTGTCTTTTCTCTTCTCATCTTCAAATAAAATCAAAATACAGTAATAAAGGTTAATTGACGTCGTACGTTACGAGCCTTAAGCTATCTGAGAAGGGATTGTTGGAGAGTTTCTTTTCAACAGTCTGGATGTTTAGTATGGTACCCTTTGGGTGACATGCGACGCATTCACTCTCAGGTCATAGTCTCTAGTGCGATATCAGTTGCAAACATCCATAAAAGATTTTTCTCTAAAAAATAGAAAACAAAGATCAAACTCTTTTTGTCCTCTTGGACCTTTAATCCCTTGGGAAACCCTTTTTCAGAAGGAGAGTTTTGTTAACTCCCGGTTCTACCGCAAACAGTAAACGCCTAAGTCTCCAAAGGTCCAGCTGTATACACCAAACTGCTGGAACCGTCTGTTAACGTTACTCGGATAAAAAAGACAAACCTGTGTCTTTTGTGTCCTGAACTATGTTTGCTCTGATCTTTCACACCGTGTGAAAGTACGTAGGCACAAGATGCGATATCTTGGCGAGCAACCTTCCCCCATAGTTAGGCGAACTACGTTGACTCTGATTTCTCGTTCCAGACGAGAATACGTAGGCATAGAGCGCGACGCTTTGCCGAGTCTTTTTCTTTTCTTTTCAGACCAGACCTTTTAGCGTAGATAGATGTAACAAACCCGTCATATAAACACAACAAGCGCGGATCCCATCGAGTACGATGTACGTGAGGGGTGCTAATACCTTCCCCTTGCGTAACCGACTCCTGAATGCAGACAATGGTTGCGACAACCTTGTCTTATACCTTTTCGTCAGGTTTTTTCCGATCGTTTCCTTTCCCGCGTTGAGGGATAAATAACGAGAGGTGGAGACTCTTCTGTCTTGCCGAACTCGTTTTTCGCAGTAGCGACAAGATGGAACTTGTATCTTGAGATAAGTGGTCTTGAAGTCAGGCACTAAATAGGGGATTTTACCCTGAGAACCCTAGTTTAGCAACTCCTCACACTTTGAATTCTTCTTGAATTGATCTTGGAATAACACCTCAAATGCTTCAACATAACATTCCATGAACACCATGACTTAGAAATAGGCTTTGATCCTCTTCAATTGCACAGTTGACTTAGGGTTGACCAGACAAAAACCCTAATTGCAACACCCTCAACTGTGGCTCTTCACACTTAGCATAATGACTTGACTGAGCTCCACCACGACCCTCAAAGCACTCCATGAGCTCTATCCACATACCCTATCTATGATCAAGGCTTCACAACCCACTGATGGTCTTCAATTGGCCCCCAAGTTAGGAGATGAACCACATACCAGCATCCAAACTTCTCAAGAACACAACCCACTTTCTGATGACTTTGGTGACCTCTCAAGCTTGAATAAGACCTCTAGATAGGCTCCTCTTGATATAAACCACACTTGATCCCCTGCTAAATGAATAATGTTATACTATGCAAATGCTAGACCAATGATATGCTAATGCAATGAAACAAAAGCCAAGTAAGAAAAAGGTTAGGCAAATTTTTGGGTGCAACAGAAGGTAAGTGAGGTTGTCGCAGTTTTTTGTTATTTCGCGTGGAGGCAGAGTTTGGATTCAGGGAAAAATTGAATGTGATGATGCGGTCGCTTTTCAATTTGTCACAATTTATTTCGATGGTGTTGGGTTGAAATGAAAGAATTATGGCGAGTGTCAATGGTGGTGGTGTAATCTGCATAACGTTTACAGAAGGACTCAAGGTTGATGATTTTTGAAGATCCTGGTGAGTTTCCCCCTCCAAACTCTTTATATTCTTGCTGCTATTCTTTTTTTGTTTTCGCTCCTCCCTCCTCTCTTTTTTCTTTTTTCTTTTTCCTTCTGCTTCTCTTCCTTTTAACTCATAAAAAACCATCTCGTTTCCCCCGTTTCTTCCTTGTCATGTATTATCATGTAGCCTTTTCTTCGGAGGAAATCAATGGTCGTTGTTTTTGGGTGATTGTGTGTTATGATACAATTTTGCAGCACTGTTATTTTTGTGAAAGGAGGTCGCAGGAAGGCAATCACAACATATTTTGTCTTGGCGTGGGTTTGGCTTGTAGTAGATTTAATGTTATTGTGTAGGATGTTATTGTGTAGGATGTTCTTGTTGATAGGTTTTGTGATGCTGTAAGTTTGGATATTTGTGGAGTACGGTCACGGTATGGTTTATTGCAGCAACATGGTTTTGTGATTAGTCTTTTTGTTTTCCAAAATGGATATTGGATATGAGATTTGGACATGAATTAGATTTGCAAAAATGAATTTGAAAATGGTTTTAGAACTGAATTTTTGAATATGGATATAGATAAATGAAATTGGAAATAAATGAAATGGATTTAGAAATGAATTGGAAAAAAGGATAAAATTTGATTAACAATGGAATTCAAAAAGTGGTTGGAGATGGTCATGACATGAAAAATGGTTTAGAAACAAGAATTGTCTCTCCATTGATATTCCCTAACAACACACTTATGAATGTAACACAACCCTAATCTACTAATCTTCAAACATAAATTACTGATTCTTGAAAAAATCCAATCTTTGAGAATGCAACAATCTTCTCTTTCCTGACCATGATCAACTTACACCCAATTGAACTGAAACAACACTGCACACACACTTAGCCTTCCAGTTTCAGATGAAACTCAACCGAGCGAAATTTGCTTGACTTAAATATAAAGGGTGAGAAACCCTAATCTTTTCCTTGAGTGTATACTGACACAATGACTTGATGAGAACCAAAATCCTGATTCAAAGTCCTTCCAATCAAGCCACTGATGAAACCTTAAACAAATGACACCTTTATGGTGATTCATAGAAACTGAAGTCGTGTCTTGATAAACTTCTGATAAGAACTTCTCATGACAATTGAACATCCAACACCTCCGCCTCAAACTTGAGTACAAATAACCGAAAAAAAACCTCTCAATAGAAATCCCCCTCAACAGAAACCTCCTACTCAAAACTCTAATTCAACCACCTTTGGAGCTTCTTGAGTCTAACCCTGATTCATAAATGAAACAAAACAAACAAAAGCTGATAAAATGGTTAGTCATGCAATATGATTGACCTAGAATGATATGCAAAAGATCAAAGAATCTAAAGGGTAAAATTTGGGGTATGACAGTTGCCCCTATTTAAATATCCTTACTGGGTGACATGAGTGATGAAAATCCTCATAAAATCATGGTGAAAGGTATTTAAATACAGATAGCCGAAAGTTTTGCCCTTAGATGCAATGACATGCTATAATATGGACAAAAAAGCAACCAAAATGCAATGTTGACATGCAATAAACTCTAGCATGACGAAAATGATGGGATGCTAAAAATGCAAAATGCAGACAAGAGCGAAAGCAAACAAGGATAGAGACGACACAATGAGTAACCACTCACTGGGGAAAGACAACAACACTAGAGGAGCTGAAACAGACTAGGGAAATCTAAAGTGATTGATCAACTGGTTCAAACGTGACCGGCTGACACTTTAGAAGGAAGGGATCCTTACTAGAGGTAGAACCAAGAAATGGTCTCTACTGGGGAATATCTAGAGCAGTTAGTCAACAGGTTCAGACATGAACGAATGACATACTAGAATAAAGACGGATAAACAAACTCTTTACTAGGGATAAAACCAGAAAGAAGTATGACCTCCATTGGGGATTAATTTAAATAGAGGGTTATTCTTCTAACAAAATAATCAAAGAAAATGGTCTTTTAACCAGAGACGAAGGGAATTGAGAAAAGATCTTCTGACAGAGATCAGTCTAACATTGGAAAACAATCAAACTTTTTGGAAATTTCTTAAAATGAAGAGTTTAAACGAGATCTTCAAGAAACACCAGAAAATACAGGGAAGTAACAAACTCTGTACATGCCAAATAAATTGGACTTAGACCACAAGCAGAGGTGACAACCAGTTTCTGACAGGTTGATGCCAGTAACTACTGGACTTTCAAGGGGACGTTGGCGACAACCAAACTTCCAATATCAATAACGAGATTGGATAAGGGTGCCAATAATAATTAGACTTTTAACAGTTCCAATAATCACTAGACTTTAAACAATGCCAGTAATCACTGGACTTTAAACAATGCCAGTAACCACTAGACTTTGGATACCAATAACCATTAAATTTTAGACAATGCCAATAACCACTGGACTCTCAAACAATTCCAGTAGCCACTAGACTTTAGATACCAATAATCATTGGATTTTAAACAATATCGGTAACCATTGGACTTTCAAACAATGCTAGTAACCACTGGACTTTAGATAGCAATAACTATTGGATTTTAAACAATGCCAGTAACCACTAGACTTTAAACGAATTCCAATAACCATTAGACTTTAAACAATACCAGTAACCACTGGAGTTTAGATACCAATAACCATTGAATTTTAAACAATGCCAGTAATGACTGGACTTTAAATGAACACCAATAACCATTGGACTTTAAATAATTCCACTAACCACAGGACTTTAGATACCAATAACCATTGGATTTTAAACAATGCCAGTAATGAATGGACTTTAAAGGAATGCCAATAACCATTGGACTTTAAATAGTGCTAGTAACCACTAGACTTTAGATACCAACAACCACTAGATTTTAAACAATTCCAGTAACGAACGGACTTTAATGGAATGCCAATAACCATTGGACTTTAAACAATGTCAGTAACCACTGAACTTTAAACAATGCCAGTAACCACTGGAATTTAAACAATGCCAGTAACCACTGGAATTTTGATTTCAATAACCATTGGATTTTAGACAATTCCAGTAACCACTGGACTTTCAAACAATTCCAGTAGCCACTGGACTTTAGATTACAATAACCATTGGATTTTAAACAATGCTAGTAACTACTAAACTTTCAAACAATGCCAGTAACGACAGGACTTTAGATACCAATAACCATTGGATTTTAAACAATGCCAGTAACCATTGGACTTTAAAGGAATGCCAATAACCATTGGACTTTAAACAATTCCAATAACCATTAAACTTTAGATACCAATAACCATTGTATTTTTAAAAATGCCAGTAACAACTGGACTTTAAAGGAATGCCAATAACTATTGGACTTTAAATAATGCCAGTAACTACTAGACTTTCAAATAATGCCAATAACCATTGAACTTTAAACAATGCCAGTAACACTGGACTTTCAAATAATGCCAATAACCATTAGACTTTAAACAATGGCAGTAACCACTGGACTTTAAAATAATGCCAATAACCATTGGACTTTAAACAATGCCAGTAACGACTGGACTTTAAAATAATGCCAATAACCATTGTACTTTAAACAATGCAAGTAACCACTAGATTTTACAAGGATATTGGTAACAACCAGATGAACAGAAACTAATAACAACAGACTTAAAGGTGCCAATGCCGATTGGACTTGCAAACATCAGTGTTAGTAACAACCAAACTTCACAGAAAGTTGGTGACAACCGGTCAAACAAATATCAAAGAAGACTAGTTACAACTAGAATTCATAGGAGAAGTTGGTGACGACCAAAAAAACAAAATCAAAAGAGAGTTAGTAACAACTAGACTTTAAAGGGGAGACAGGTAACAACCAGACAAACAGTACCGATAACGATTGGATTTACAACGAGTGCCAATAACAATTGGACTTTCACCAGAGACTGCTTGTAACGACCAGACTTCAAAGATGTGGTAATGATCGAATTCAACAATTCCAATGACGATTGGATTTAAAAGTGAAGATGCTAGTGATAACTAGGCCTTAAGGGAATATGGGTGACAACCAAATTTTATCAAAATATTAGTGACAACCAAGAGTTCCAGTTACAACTGGACTTGGGGTAGAAGTTAGTGACAACTAAAGATCTTAACAAAGATGCCAGTCACAACTGAACTTTATTGGGGATCTCATAAAAGAGATGCGGGCTAGTTTCTTTTTGAGCCAATTTTCTCAAATAAAGAGAAAAACCACTGGAGTCTTCATCAACTTTCTCAAAGAGATGTCATTTGATCTGGGTATAAATTGCATGGAGATGTTATTACAACAACACTGCTGGAGAATGTATTCTTTCTTTAATGAGGATCTGCAAAAGCTTCTTCCTGTGAGACACCGTGCAAAATAAATGCACGTTCAAACTAGATTTGGCGACCTAATCATGTTCAAAAACAAAACTTGCCAGGGCCCAAAGTTCAATATGGAACAAGGTAGAAATAAACAGTCAAACAAGACTCCAACCATGAGGAATAAACTCAAATGGGTACTTATCTTATCCAAACATGGAAAAGATAACTGAACCAACCATCATCCACGAGGATCAAACTCTGTGGGAGAATTTATAAAGGATGGGAACATTATGCCTAAAGGCTGACAACTCTATTGGAGAGAATAGACAAACCTAATCACTTAGGGAAATAACACCGAAGTGAACGAAATAGGTAAACACTAGAATGGTAGCAAAATGCTCAGATGCCGTGCACATGTATGAATGCATGTATGTCATATTTATGCTTATTGTTGCACCCCAAAATTTGACCAACCATTTCTTGTACTTGGCTTGTGTTTAATTTCATTTTTGCATTTCTGCATATCATAGCATTTGTTCTTGAGGCAGGGGATCAAGGTATTTCTGTGGCTTAGAGTTCTTTTTTTAGTGCAAGAGTCTAAACAGCGAGCATCGGGGGCTCCGACATTTATTTTGCCCAACGATTGAGCGACCGATTTTATTTTATTCAACAGGATAATTTTCAGCTCAGGAGACAACACCCAGGCTACCTCAGGCATTCTCACAGTTATGATATTGAAGGACAAGTTTCAGAGGCTTAACGGGGCTCATAACGGGTGAAAACAGACAAACAAGCAAGTTCCCTCCAAAAGGCGTCAAAATTCAAATTTGTGAGTGGTTAACCGATTAACCAAAATGGTTAACCGGTTAACTATAGCAAATTTTTCCCTGTACGTGAATTTTCAAGGCTGCCACTTTTGAGATCCATTTTGATCACTTTTGAATTTGATTTTACACCAGAAGAAGGATCTAGAATCACTCTAAATTTGGATTAATTTTCAAAATCAATTCAATTTCCGTCCCACTTTCCATTCCTAATCCCATTCCAATTTTCATAACCTCACTCCAAACCATATTCTACTCCAAACGTAGAGCATATTTAAGTGAATTTGCTCCAAACCAAGAAAAATAATCCTCACAATTACATTTCATTTTCATATTTCACTCTCACTCTTGGAATTTTCTGTCCACTCTTTTCTCCAAAACCTCCATTAGAGCTCACCCTTGAGTTCTTTGATTCTTCATTGGAATCATAGAATCATAGAATTATTGTTTGATCTTGTGATCCCTATTCCTTTTTTCTTATGACAAAGAGGGAGAAGGATTTGTGGCTGTTTCTCTAACCCTTTTGCAGATTTCATCCCTTTTTTGATTGAGGGGATGCACAAATTAAGAGGGAGCTTTGAATAGAGAAACGTGTGTGGCAAAATTTTCAAGTACAAGTTGTCATCATCAAAAAGGGGGAGATTGTGAAGTCAAGCTTCCTTCAAACATTCATGTTTCGATGACTATAATAAAATATGCTCAAGTATAGATGCGCAAAAAGAAATGATCACTTGTTTCAAGCTTCAAGTTTTATACAACAATTGCTCAAGCATATAAGTTCATCTTGGAGTAAAGCAAAGGTTGATTAAATATTGCTTAACATATTTATACAAGTGTTCTATATTTTTTATCATGCATTTCATACATGTTTAGGCATTATAGTAATACCTTGCCATCAATTTCATGCTTCAGAAATTTGTTTTTAGGCAAAATATCTCAGTGTTAATCGATTAAGACATTCCATTAATCGATTAACATGTCAAAATTTTGAATATTGTTTTGCACGTTACAGTGTGTTAATCGATTAACACATTACATTAATCGATTAACACTGTCCAGATTTCTGAAAATATGCATTTGTCCATGGTATTCTTTCTTGCCTCTTCATTTCTTTTTATGGCATTGTTTCATAGTATGATACCTCTATAAAAATGTATTTTATGCATTATATAAATATTTCTTTTTCAGATTTTGAATTCACCTCCAACATTTTTCATAATCAAAATCACTCATATTCTCATTCTTTCAATACATTGCCATAGTGTTCATTACAAACTTTTTGAGAGAAACTTTTAATAATTTTTCAGAAACATCATTCTAGTTTCATCTCATTTCCTAAGAACACTTGTATATCTATTGTGAGTGATATTTTTTAAGGAGAAGATGAATATTCATATTGATAAATATTCACATTATTACTTATACAAAATTCAGATTCACTATAACTTATTTTTAGGATTATTAAAGATAAGTGTGTAGGGTTTTCCTTGTTATCCGGATTGTGGATACAAGAGGTCCTTGTGTGAGATATTCATTCTCGGTAGGACTTTAAAATTGTGTAAATCTAAGAAGGGTGTTCTTGGTTGTTAGAGTTGTCTTGGTTAGGAAATCTAACATTGATAGTAAATTCTCTTTCATGTTGAAAGGGGAGTGGAGTACTCTCGGATTGTGAGGGGAACCACTAAATATCGCTGTATTTTTTACTTTCCGCATTTACTGCCTTTCATCACCTAGAAGCACTTAGGAAAGTAAAAATCCAAGAATCATCAAAAACCGGAAAAAGTTTCTAAGAACCTAATTTACCCCCCTCTTAGGCATTCATATAACACACATTTGGCATCAGAGCAGGTTAAGGTAACCCGTTCCTATCGATTCAGAATGGCTTCCGCTAGCACCAACCCGGTTTCCAAAGACGGTGGAAGTAGTAACAAACCCCCACTATTTTCTGGAGAATATTTTGATTTTTGGAAAATTCGCATGAAGAAACATCTAGAAGCCCAAGGGGAAGGAATATGGGAGACTGTTGAAAATGGTCCTCATCAACCGACAAGTGTCGTCAATGGTGTAGGAACTCCAAAGGATAAAGCATCATACGATGAAGAGGACAAGAAAATGATTTTTAATGAAAAGAAGGCTATCAACATATTACAAAGTTCCTTGAGTATGGATGAGTTATTCCACATCTCTCAATGCAAGTCGGCAAAAGAAATGTGGGACACCTTAGTGGAAACACATGAAGGCACCGCCGAAGTAAAGAGATCCAGATTGAACACATTAAGTCAAGAATATGAAATGTTTAGAATGCTGCCCGGAGAATCCATTGTGGCATTACAGAAAAGATTCGTCCACTTGACAAATCACTTAATTGCTCTCGATAAGACCTTTACTAACGACAATTTGAATCTTAAAATTCTTAGATCTTTAACCAGGGAGTGGCAACCAAAAGTTACGGCAATATCGGAGAAGAAAAGTCTTTCAACAATGACGTCCACATCACTTTTTGGCAAACTTCAAGAACATGAGTTAGAACTTGAAAGGCTTGAGAAACATGAAAATCAAGAAATGAAATCTAAAGGAATTGCATTGAAAGTGGAGTCAAAAGAAAATAAAGATGATGATGCATTTAAGGAAGATGAACAGTTTATGCTCCTTGTAAAAAGACTTGGTAAGTCTTTCAATAAAAATGATAAATCCCTTTATGTTAAAAAGAATAGACATTTCAGGAAAAGGGAGGGATCCACATCAATGCAAGATGTTACATGCTATGAATGTGGAAAGCAAGGCCACATAAAACCAGATTGTCCAAAACTTCCAAAGAAAGGAGGATTTAAAGGCAAGAAGGACTTCAAGAACAAGAAGACGTATATTGCTTGGGAAGATAATGAGATAAGTTCCTCATCGGAATCAGAAAGCAATGAATGTGCAAATATGGCTCTAATGGTTTCACACCACTCTGATAACCAAAGGCGTTAACGGGTTAACCAGTGCAACTTCTAAAATTTTCAGGTGGTTAACGGGTTAACCAAAAGAGTTAATCGGTTAACCAGTGCAATTTCACAAAATTTCAAGTGGTTAACCGGTTAACCAATAGGGTTAACTAATTAACACTGAACCAGAATGCAATTTTTGATTGTTTTCAAGCTTGTTTTGATTTCTTCTCACCTTGAATCTTCATGGATTGATATGATGCATTTATGTGGGCTGTTTTGAACATGTTCATCTGTTCTTGATTGTTTGATCTCATTTATCCGACACGTGATGTTCAGTTTCCACTTGAATGCATATCATGTGGATGTTGTTCAAGTGACGAATGATCATTTGCTTTGCTTAAGTTTCAAGAATTGTTTGGTTGAGATGTGCTTGTGGTGGTGGCTGCCCCACACTTTTTTTCCTCCCACTCTTCTTTGATGATTGATGGTAATGGTTGTAGGAGCTTGCTTCTCCCATTTCATCTCATCCTTCTTGTTGCATCTTTTGTATTTGCATTTCATGTTTGCATCTCATCTTTCATTTCGTCTCATATGTGATTGAATTGCTATGTGTTTACTTGTGCTCTTTTGCCATGATCCCTTAGGATTCCTAGTCCCTCTGTTTAAGATGGGAGTAGGAGAGACATTAGGCTTTCAATCCAAGAATGCTAACATTAGGATAGATTTCCCCTTCAATCCCAACTTTAGGATCACTTTTCATGATAACATTAGGGTTGATTAGTTTCCCCTTAGAGTTTGTGTCTTCTCTTCTCATCTCCTAACATCTTAAGACACTTGATAAAAGATAATAATTGTTGTACGATACGAGCCTTAAGTACTTGACGAATGATAGTTAGGGGGCCTCCTCTCATACTGTATAGAGTGTTTAGCGTATGCCCTTTGGGCGATATGCGACGCATTCGCTCTCAAGTCATAGTCTTTAGTGCAACATGAGTTATAAACTTAACTCAATTCACTTCTTGTTTAAAAAACACAAAACAAAACATCAAACCTTTTTATCCTTTGGGATTGTTGAAAATCATTTTTAGAAAGGGTGTGCTAAGTCTTGGTTCTACCGCAAAAAGGCAACGTCCCTAACTGCTGGAACGAAGGTTTAACCCTACTCAGTTAAAACACTTGAACCAGTCTGTGGTCGTGTCAGCCCGAACTATGTTTGCTCTGATTTCTCATACCAGATGAGGATACGTAGCCACAAGACGGCGATGTCTTGGCGAGCAACCTTCCCCCATTTTTTCACCCGTAGTTTTCCGAACTACGTTGACTCTAACTTTCCCATTGCACGAAGGAATACATAGGCATAAAACGGAAATGCTCTATCGAGTCTCTTTTCATTTCTTTTGTCCCTGTGAGCCAGTTTTTGATAGATTAACACCTTTTTTAGATAGACAGCAAGCGTGGATCCCGTTGAGTACAACGGACGTGAGGGGTGCTCATACCTTCCCCTTGCGTAACTGACTCCCGAACCCAAGACGTGGTTGCGATGACCTGTCTTTTCCCTTTTCCGTAGGTTTTCTCTGATCGTTTCCTTTCCCTCTCTTTGGGATAAATAACGAACGATGGCAATTCTACTGTTTTTGTTGGCCCTTTTCACAGTAGCGACAGTTGGCGACTCTGTTGGGGACTTTTCCAATCCCCTATGTGAGTCAATCCTAGCGCTTATGTGTTTTATCTTTGGGTGTGTATTGTCGCTACTGCGAAAATCGGCGCCGGCTGAACAGAAGAGTTGCCACCGTGCGTTATTTATCCCAACGGAGGGAAAGGAAACGCTCGAAGTAAACCTAACGCAAAGACGGGAAAGGAATGGTCATCGCAACCAAATCCTGGATTCGGGAGTCGGTTACGCAAGGGGAAGGTATTAGCACCCCTCACGTCCGTCGTACTCGACGGGATCCACGCTTGTTTTCTGGTACGGATTGTTATTTTATCTATTCTACAGGTATGGGGTTAAAAGAAAATAAAATGACTCGGAAAAGTATCGCACTTTATGCCTACGTATTCCCGTCTGGAACGAGAAATCAGAGTCAACGTAGTTCGCCTACCTACGGGAAAGGAGGGGAAGGTTGCTCGCTAGGATATCGCATCCTATGCCTACGTACTTTCATACAGTCATGAAAGATCAGAGCAAACGTAGTTCGGGCCACGTACGACACAAGTCTGTCTTGATTGTTTTTATCCTTCTGAAAAAGGTTTTCTCCTGATTACGGGTCCCAGCGGACAAAAATAACGTTTTGATTGGTTTATAGTCTTTTACGCAAGAACTGTTTTTTATTGATGTTTATCCTTTTATTGTGTTTTTTGATTATTTTGAGATGAGAAGAGAAAGAAGCTCTAAAACCTAGGGTTAAAAAGGGAATCCAAATCTACCCTAATGTTGTCATGCATGGATGAGAACCTAATGTCTGTCATATTCCTCTCTTGCATAGAGAGAAACAGAGATCCTAGGGGATAAACGGAAAAGCAACAGCATATATACAGTAAAGCATTAAAATGCATGAATGCAGCAGTACAAGCGAGGCAAGGGAGTCCCACTCAACCTCGAACCTAGAAAACAATGGGCAAAGTGAAACAACTTCACTTCAACCCTATGGGGAAAATTAACAAACAATACAGTCAAGAAACTCAAACAATACATCAACAGCTCTAAACAGCACCCACAGCTCTAAACAGCAAAAATCTGATAGAAACAGCAACAAGTCACCAACACCTTCAAGCAAGGTCTTCATCCATCTACAAGCTTCAAACAAGCATCCATCTTCAAGAAAAACAACAACAAGAAACTCTAACAGTTGACAGCACCAGACAGCTAAACACTAGCAGTAAGTCCTACTTCAAACAGTTGCACAGCTCTGACAGCACCAGCTCCTTCTTCTAACAGTCTTCAAGGCAATGAAATTCATCTTCAATCTTCAAGGGATTCTTCAAAGCAAACTCTCCAATAGAGAAATGATTATAAGAGGATTTTGAATGTTAAACAGTCTGTTGAACACCAAAGGTGGCCTAAAGAAAGTTAACATAATACAGATTGTTTCTCTCAACGTTCTATCTCCTAGATACAGTCACTAATCCTTCCAAAGGAGGGATGTGAGTATTAAGGAGAGACTTTTAATCATTGAGAAGAATGGAGGCAAAAGAAACCATCCATGTTTATGAAGAAAATTTCTATTCTAAGGCTCTACCTATACCCTATGTCCTATGGTCTTCAAACAACTCCAGGCAAGCCAAGCAATCTTCATGCTTCAACCGTGATTAACATCTTCAATCCTCTCTATTGATCCTTACCAAGCTCCACAAGCTCTAACTAAGCCCACACCCCAAGCAAAAGCCCAAAAAGCCCACACAACAAAATAAACCCCAAAAATGGGCAAACCAAACAATCACACAATTGTAAAATATACTAAAAATAGTAATACAATATTTACAAGTCTAATATTAATTCTAAGGGAAATACTATATCTACCCTACATACCCCATAGGTCCCATACTCTAATTCAATCTAAAAAACCCAAAATAAAATGTTCAAGTGCACCTATGTTGTGTATAAACCCTAATCTAACCATCTTAATATCATCTAATCAAAACTACCTAAAAGTAATCCTAAAAATTATGGAATAAAATCCAGGGGTACCTAATGTTTGTATCTAGTTGCCCTAAAAAGAATGGCCTAAAAAAATAAAGGGAACTAGCTAAACAAAAATAGACAAATTGACTATACAAACAAAATGCAATAAAAAGTACTAAAAGTAAAATATTCACAAAAAATAAAGGAAATACCTAAACTAATATTTTTATTTATTCACAAATTTCTTGAAACCATTATTAACATGTAGCAAAAATTCCCAGGTCAAAAAGATCATTTTCCAATTTTCTATGATTTTATAAAGTTGCAAAGAAAAATGAAGAAAATGAATTAAAATGATAAAAGCTGGTGCTGAATAGCAATTATTTACAACATGTGAATTAGCTGGGCCCAACTGAGGGGTGCGCGTATCAAAGCGCCTTAGGCCCATTATCACTTCAGAAAATGAATAGAAAATCAAAGAAAATAGAAAAAAAAGTTGGTGCAAGAAGCAAGTAAATCAAGTGCAATCTAGTGGGCTTGTCTACTGGGGGGTGTGTTTATGAAAGACCAACTTAAGCCCATAGCACGTTTTAAGTGAAACGTTGCGTTTCACTCTCAGCCAGCCATTCAAAAATTGAAACACGCTTGGAGCCACACGATCAGTCCCTGAGTCAATAGTCAGCACACATCCAATGGTTGAGAACCTGTCTTCTCCATTCAAATCAAAGTTGGAGCCAAACTCCATTGTTGAACCTCCAAGAATGCTCCAAACTCAGCAACTCGTGTTCCCTCAATATTTGATCAAACATCAAATTGTAAAACCCTAACATGCTCCATTTTTCACCCTGAGTTTATATATGGCCTTGGAATTCATTAACACATTCTCTAACCCTAAACGCGTAACTCCCTCCAAAATTGATCAGAAAATCAATCATCACGAATCATCAAATTAAGTATCCCAATCTCTTCCTTGCTCATCACTAATCAATTATAACCAAAAACCTAAGGCTCTACCTTCATATCCACTGAGTTCTAGGTCCAAACAGAAATTATGTCAACCTAAAAATTGTCACTAAATCGAGCCAAACTTTCCAGAAAGCATCATCTAACCACCTACTAAGTTTCTATCCTAAAGATTCATGATAATTCTAGCTAATTCGAGCCATAGGTTGAAAGTTACTAACCTGTGAAATTGATGAAAACAGATGAGGAATTGCTCCAATCCAATGCTTGCAAAGCTCCAGATTCACTCAAGATGTTGATCTTTTGCTTCTGTATGCACTAATTCTTGCTCAAAGTGCTTGAATCACCATAACCGAATTTCAGTTGCAAGGTTGAAAGTGGAAACTCAAGAACTCGATCCAGCCAATAATTCTCTTAGATTTTGATTGCAATACACTCAGTGATGATTATGGGATTAAATTGAATCAAGAAATTGAAAGAATGGTGAAGAATTTTGAAAAAACGAAACTGAATTGCAATGGAAGAAGATGAAGTTCAATCTCTGAGTTTGACACCAAATGAATCCTAAACCTGGTTTAGATCACTTCTAATGACTTTATAGAGGATGTTAGAAACTTCTAGAGATTGCTGGAATGATCCCATGAGAAATTGCCAATCTCATGTCATGATAACTTGAAATGGTGAGATCAACATATCAGTTGCAGCTTGCCTTGTTACAGCATTTGAATGTGACTTGAATATCTCCTCAAATGAGAATTAGAGTGTGTTAGAGTGGTCCTTTGCCTTGTAATTTAACCCTAGCTTGATTTGGCAAGTGTATCTTCTTTTACAAGCAACTAATGACAAGTCCAATTTCTTGACCCCAAATGAAAAATCTAATGATGTCAATGATCTCAAAATGTGTTTTCCATTCAGTTTGATAGGTCATATGATGCATTTTTCCTTTGGATCAAAAATCCCCAATTTTGGTCACTTGAAAATGTACTTTACCTTCCATATTTGGTCAAATTTGTCATTTTGAGTTCCATGCATTTCCAAACTATCATGACCTCTTACTTAGACTCAAAACATCATTTTGAGCAAGTTTTATGTTGAACATTTTTTCATTTGAAGTTTGCAAGTAGGAGTTTTAGGCATATGCTTGAAATGACCTATAATCTTACTTTCCCAAAATACCGCTGGCTTGTCAAGATCATAAGTATAGTTCCACAAATCAGAATGAGGCATACCATACCTTTATAGGAAGCTAAGATCATGAGGAACAACTTTAATGTTTACCAAAAATCCATTTGACAACTCCTTGTGGGGCAAAAGTTGCTTGGAAGTCAAGTAACTTTCACAGATAAATTTCAGTGTCCTCAGATGACCTGTAACTTGCAAGAATCATAACTTGAGTTCTATAAATCTCCTTGATGACTTCCACCACTCAAATTAAAGGTCTTGAGATGCTTTACAAGTTTCATGTTTGCCAAGGATCCATTTGAGACTTGTATTTTGAATTATTTTGCTTGTAAGTTTGACCTAAATCAGGGGATTTTACACAAAAACCCTAATTTAGAAACTTCTCTTCTTCTTGATTTCTTTTGATTTCTCCTTGGCACAACACCATATCCATATCCACATATAAAATGATGAATCCCCCATCCTTCAAATAGGCCTTGATGCCCTTCAATCAAGCATTAGACCTAGGGTTGACCCAGATGAAACCCTAGTTGACTGTCTTCAACTGTAGCTCTTGTAACCACACCAATAACTTGTCTTACTTTCAAAATGACCCTCTAGGTCTTCCCTGAGGTCTACATACATTCCATGCCTCAGTCCATGGCTCACAACCTCTTTGATGATCTTCAAATACTCCCCAGATAGGATATAAGTCCACTGCTTGATCTATTAACTTCTCAAAGCTTTACCTTCTTTCTTGGTGACTTGAATAGGCTTGAACTTGAATAAGAACCTTTTGGATATGCTCCTTGAGATGAAAATAACACTTGATCCCTTATTGGATGGCTGGCTCATGCTATGCTATGCAAATGAATGAACTATGTATATGATCTACTATGCAAATGATAAAGCTATGAAAACATAAATCAGGTAAAACAATTTGTTCAAATTTTAGGGTGCAACAGCTGCCCCTATTCAAACGGCTTGGACCCGACTGGGTGAAACGCCCGGAGCCTTCAGACAATCGAGGTACGAGACGGTTGAATACCAATAAACCCGGAAATTTGCCAACTGCAAAAATAAATTGTGAAATAAATTGCACCACTACTTGGGGAACACTATCTACAAATCTGATTTCAACACTATCTTGTCAATTTCGGAATAACTTATTGACTTCACTGGGAGAAGTACTTTTGTCGTATGTAAGAATGCAATTCTGTCTTGTCATGGGACACATACTATGTTCCTTACGGGGAAATCATCCGTCTAGATACTGAGGAGTTCATCCGCCTATCTCTCACGGGAAACATGCATCGATTTAGTAACACTTCATCCGCCTATCCAATATGGGAACACTATTCTGTTTACATCACAGGAAAACTTCATCCACCTATCCAATACGGGAACACACTTCTGTCTATATCACAGGAAATCTTCGTCCGCCTATCCAATACGGGAATACGCTTCTGCCCATCTCACAGGAAAATTTTCTTCTGCCCATCCAATACGGGAATATGCTTCTGCCCATCACACAGGAAAATACACTTCTGCCCATCACGCAGGAAAACACACTTCTGCCCATCACGCAGGAAAATACACTTCTGCCCATCACACAGGAAAATTACACTTTTGGCGATCACACCGGAAAATACACTTCTGCCCATCACGCAGGAAAATACACTTCTGCCCATCACGCAGGAAAATACACTTCTGCCCATCACGCAGGAAAATACACTTCTGCCCATCACGCAGGAAAATACACTTCTGCCCATCACGCAGGAAAATACACTTCTGCCTATCACGCAGGAAAATACACTTCTGCCCATCACGCAGGAAAATACACTTCTGCCCATCACGCAGGAAAATACACTTCTGCCCATCACGCAGGAAAATACACTTCTGCCCATCACGCAGGAAAATACACTCCTGCCCATCACGCAGGAAAATACACTCCTGCCCATCACGCAGGAAAATACACTTCTGCCCATCACGCAAGAAAATACACTTCTGCCCATCACGCAGGAAAATACACTTCTGCCCATCACGCAGGAAAATACACTTCTGCCCATCACGCAGGAAATCTACTCGGACATAGCTTCTTTGCCTATCCTTTGCAGTAACTAACTCCACTGGGGATGTTCCGAAAATAACTGTCAAACACTCGTCTCGATAACAAGTGGCTACTTCTGAACTTTGATTCTATTAATACCTGAAATACCGCCGCAGCAACAAACTTGAAGAAAAACATTCCGCTGGCCGGATACAATAACGCCTCAATTGGCAACTCTGTGGGAAAATAATAAACTGAATCACATCATCACACGTCTCCTGACGAGACCTCGATTGTCTGGTAACATCTGAGCTTTAGAACTCCATACTCCTATTGAGAAAGCACACCTGAAAGCGAAAGGTTAACCAACCTGATCTATGTTTCATAATGCGTATGTTTGATAATGGCGTAATGCTCCATACAACATGGAAATGCTACGCGTTTTTTATTTGGTAGATGCAAATATGACACTATATGCCAATGCAAATGCAGGCTCTAGCTGCTAGGAAAAGCTCTGACAAGCTTGCTTCATCAAATCTGCCGTCGAGGACAAATGCCACCATGTTGGGGAGTGAACGGGTATCACAACACAACCAACTCTGTCGGGGAGAGTTTTAACCTTCGAGTTCCACTGGGAGGAAAGAGAACACTTGCTGAAAAGAGAGAACTCCGCTGAAGACGAAACGACTCTCTTGGGGAAAATCAACTGACTCCGTTGGGGAGAATAAATGACCCTACTGGGAAGGGAATCTCTACTGGGGAGAGTAGACTGTCTGAGTACAGCTCACAAGTTTAGAACTATTAGTCTTCTGAGGCTAAACCACTCTGCTCGGGATGGGGAATCCTTCTGGGGAACACCACACTGTCTGAATACGGCCTACAATCTTGGAACCACCAAACTCGGCTGAGGGTAAATGACCCTGCTGGAGAATGTCCTTCGGATAAGCTGCGACTAGCTGGGGAATTTGATCCTTCTTCGATAAGGAACATTGTCATCTCAGCTTCGGGAAATGAAGTACGACCTGCGTGGGGATTCACCTCGCATAATGATCAAGTCTTTCGTCAAAAGCCTCTGGTTAAGGCAACATGAACTCTATTCCTTCTCGGAAATTTGCCCCAAAAATACCAGCATGCCCCAGTCTGAGCATTTCGTCTAGAAAGGAAAGGCTAGCCATAGTGCTACTCAAAATACTTTGCCCCTGAATCGGCACCAACCTTCTGATAAGGATTCCTCGATCTCTGTACCCTGTCGGTTAGATCTGAATTGTTTCTGCATGTCGAACCCAAAAAGGATGTCCCAACAACATCTTTTGTTTTTAGGGTGATCTGCCCCGGTCTTGCAACAATCTTTTGCCTCCTGATCGACTGACTTGTGGAGCAGTGCCCATAGCTGCGAGAGATTTGCCAAATCTCGACCTAATTGCCCCAGATTAACTGATTCTCGAATGCATGACTTTACTGGGGATAACCGAACGTGCCCAGTAGGGTTGGACTTCTGTACATCCGTGGTGGGTCATGCGCGCCTGATGCTGGACAATATCCTGTCTGAATTCACGGCTTCTAGTAGAAGGGTCAATGGATGGCAGCACGATTTCCCGATATTTGTCTCAAACTTGAAGATTGGCTGAATCTGCTCAAGTAGCTCTGAGTAACTCTGATAACACTGAGAAGAACAATTCTTTCGCCTCTGTTATGCCCCGGCCTGCAGGAACCTCTGCGGGATAGTCTGAAAATCTGTACCCTAATGGTTTGATATGAACTGCTCCAGTATTCTGAACTTCCACGAGATATTTCAAATCGAATGCCTCTCGAATAAAGACTGACCCCTGCGCTCTTAGGATGGCATGCCCTTGTCTGCAATGACTTTGCCTTAATCTGGTTCTTGGAAAAACCCACTCTGAACCGAAAGCACCTTGCTACAATACGACCTTGCGATGGCTTACCCCGGTGTTTGCACGACAAAAGGATTCCCTCAATTCAACAACTATCAACGTAGTGACTTGCCCCTGAACGAGCGTTGAGCGACTTAACCTGCCCTGATCAAACATAGCATTCTGGATAACTGCCCCTGATTGGCTCTCGAGAAGATTCGCTTCTGATCAACTGCTTCTCAAGTAAACTGCCCATTAATCAACTGATGCTTTGGGACTTTTCCTCAGACTAATTGATTCCGAACTCACTGGAAGTCAATGCTCCGGATTCGCGGGATTTCACAACATACACCATTCTGGTCCAGACTGCTGAATTATTCAGTCCTGTTTGATTATTCCCTGGTGGAATTTCCTTCCTGTCAACTACCGACCTGCAAGTAAAATTGTTCAGTCCCGAATGGTAATTTTAATGCAGTGTTCATGCAAATTTTGAAAAAATGTGTTGTCACTCATTTACGTGTCATGATTGTGAGTGACGAATGAACCAGAGTTCAAACGTAGTGCTGATGTGATCAGTGAAAAATACAACGAGAATATGACTAGCAAATCAATAGGGAGTCCGGTTACTCAACCTTACCGTAATGCACTTTCAGAATAAACCTTGCCTCAATTAGGTCTTTTAAGGGTTGTATCGTGGTCGGGTTCACGGTTCGTGAAACAAAGGATATTTGGCTCAAATTATGATTTGTACCCACCCCTTCTACGTGATGATCTCCGATCCTAAAGTTCAGTTAACTTGGCTCGAGCGCTCGCCTCTTCGAGAGGTATGTTGAATGGTAAGAACCATAGTTAGGGAACCCGCAAGGTTTTTTCTCGGAGTGACAGTTACTCCTTTTCGTTTTCGGTGTCTGTATCCACACGACTTTGGCCTTGTTCGAGGATTTTTCTTTTTATATCCTTTCTTTTCGTTCTTTTGATTCCCTAATTTTTGCCTGGACTGACTCCCTTTGAGTTCTTTTCGATTTTTCTTTTGCAGTCCAGCAGGATGCCCTAATTTTTGCCTAAGTATTAGCTTTCTAGCTTTTTCTTTTTCTTTTTACTTAGCGGGCTCTCTTATTCTTTCTTTTTTTCTCTTGGATCAAAGTCGTGTGACACTGATTGTCTTGATTGCTCCGAAAGGATTGTAACTGTCTCACTCCTGGTTGGTGAGGTTTAACCATTGTGGTTGACGAGGTACGACCTCTTGAGAGGAATAAACTTTGGTTGGTCCTCGAAAGGCAGCACTCCTCTATAAGACTTGAACGCTTGGTCAAGCTAACTGACAACTACCCTGCCCCGGGTTAAGATGTGAGGGTTTAAAAGTCCGAAAAACTTCTACTTCCTGGCTCGAAGTGGTTAACAAGGGACTAACTCCTTATATCTCCAGTGTTTGGGGATTTGAAACAATGCCTTGTACGTCATCGGCAAGGTTTTATCTGAAAGCATACGATCATCGGTTGTGAGTATTCAGTTTCGTCATCCTCCCTCAAATCGTTGCTAATCATAGTGATAAAGTGGAGTAAATAAAATGCAAGTGTCAATGCAATGCAATAAATGAGCGACAGCGACATGATTAATTCAGAAAAATGCATAGTCACTTTATCAATATTACCGTTCGAAAACAATCAATATTCAACAGCAAGTAGTAACTAACAGAAAAAGAAACTACAAATGCAAATAATAAAAGTCTGAGGACTGCCAATGCTGAGGGTGCCCACCTGTCTGGACCACAGGCTTCTTGAAAAGGACCCTCTGAATCTACGAGCTTAGACAGCTGAGAGGTTGGCATGAATAAACAAAACTCCTTCTGGAAAGGAAATGTACTCTTGGTCAATCAACTGTTGTACATTTGCCTGAAAAGCTTTGCAATCTTCAGTTGAGTGCCCCGGGGATCCGCCATGGTAACTACACTGGACGTGGGGATTGTACCCAGGAGGGTAAGGCTCTGGAACAGGCTTAAGAGCTTTCGGTTCCACTAAGGAACTCTGTATCAAAGATGTCAGTATCTGGCTATACGACATAGGCACTGGGTGGGAAGGAGCATTCCTTCGTTCCAAGTTGTTACGAGGCCTGTTTTGATTCTGGCGCTGATTCTGATAACCTCGGCCACGAGTCCGCTGATTTGCAAGAGGAGCGACATAAAGTTCTGAATATGGTGCCCCGGGCGTAGTTGTTTGTCCAGGATAACGAGACACAGAAGATGAAGAACCAACAAATTTCACCTGATTCACCTCGAGGATACCCAACATCTGGCATGATGGCATTGATCACAACTCCTTCTTCAGTTGGATGGCTACAGAGATATTCAGTTCCACTAGCCTGACTGCTTGAGACATTCTGAATTCTTCCAATTTTCACGCTACGCTCAATGCGTTCTCCTGCCCTTACCACTTTAGAGAAATTTGGCGCATTTCCAAGCATTCTTTTGGAGTACGGGCTCCCCAGGGAGTTTACAAACATGCTCATTAAATCTCGGTCTAGGAGCGGCGGCTTCACTCTGGCAGCAAATTCTCTCCATCTCTGAACATACTCCCTGAAAGGTTCATTGTTCTCTTGAGACAATTCTTGCAACTGCATGCGACTAGGAGCCATGTCTAGGTTATAATCGTACTGCTTCAGAAAAGCTCTGGCTAAATCCACCCATGATCGGATCTGATTACTCTCTATTGCATATACCAACTCAAAGATGCCCCAGTCAGACTATCCTGGAAGCAGTGAATCATTAGCTTGTCGTCTTGCACAAACGAAGTCATTCTCCGGCAGAACATCACTAAATGTTGCTTCGGACAGCTATCTCCTCTGTACTTTTCAAACCTCGGTGCTCTGAACTTCGGAGGTAACACTAGGCCAGGAACCAAACACATGTCTGCAGCATTGAAGTTAACAGCATCTTTAACTTTCAAGGCTTTAACTTTTCCTTCCGACGCTCAGAATTTTATAGCATACTCAGGAGCTCTTGGGTCTTCGGTCTTGGTTATCGGGACCTCTCTTCGGGAATTCGGTACAGGGAAGACAACACCTCGATAATCTGAGGTATCAACATAAGGAGAACGCTCACTTCGGACAACAAAAAGCTCATGTAGATCTCGGTCTTCAACAGAAGGCTATACAAGTTGAGATGCAGTAAAGTTGTTCACTTGCGGGGATTCTTCGTCATGCAGGGAACCATACAAAGGATTGGATGTCACAGTGAAACCCGACAAGGCATCAACAAACTGGAAGCTGCTCTCTGACATAGCTACCAACAACCTTCCACTGACTTCACTACTTGATTCTGCTCAAATCTGCTTCAACCCCTTGGTTGTCTTCTAACAATCAACACTTGCTCAGAACAATCACCGGAGAATCACCCTCAGAATCAAAACAATGGCTGGATAAGAGCTCTGACTAGCTGGAGAATGATATGCAATATGATGCAAACATGTTTATGCAAATGTAATGCAAGATGCAGCAAACACGAGATCACATCCCCCTGGCTGAGAAGCCCAATCCACCATATTGGCCTCAAATAGACCCACAAACTGCTCAAGACCATCCACAATGCTCCAACCTGGTCTCTGACGGACCCAATAACACTGTCCTCAAATACCACTGAATCTCAATCAAGAAAATCGGTAATCTGGAGGTCAAGTTACCTGCATGTCCCAACCCCTCTCACAGGTAGGTGTCCTAATAACTAACACAAGGTATGGCATCCTATGCGGTCGTTGGCGTCACAGACTTTCAAGACTGATGATACGATACCCAGAAGGTGTGGCATCATCATGTCCTGAAGAGGCCTCACTTAGCCAACTTCCAAATGATCGGTCCCCGGAGTCGACAATCCAACTAACCAACAACCCTCTCAACCCAAAGGGTTGAAAAAGAAGTCAACCAGAAGGACCTCGTCCGAGCGTGGATTTCATGAGACACTGGTACATGCAAAGCATGCACGCGCCCACTAATTTCCACTCTAATTCTAGGTGCACTCAAGCCCAGGTCCGACTTGTCTCTCAATCATAGAACCCCCTCATACCCACAACAATAATAACAATAATAAAGCTGAAAGTAAAATACAGAAATGTAAACCCATACAAAATCCTCGACGGGAAAACAAGCGCTAGGATTAACTCGCGTAGGGAACCGTTGGAGTCCCCAGCAGAGTCGCCAGCTGTCGCTACTGCGAAAATCGGCACCGGCTGAACAGAAGAGTCGCCACCGTGTGTTATTTATCCCAACGGAGGGAAAGGAAACGCTCGAAGTAAACCTAACGCAAAGACGGGAAAGGAATGGTCATCGCAACCAAATCCTGGATTCGAGAGTCGGTTACGCAAGGGGAAGGTATTAGCACCCCTCACGTCTGTCGTACTCGACGGGATCCACGCTTGTTTTCTGGTACGGATTGTTATTCTATCTATTCTACAGGTCTGGGGTTAAAAGAAAATAAAATGACTCGACAAAGTATCGCATTTTATGCCTACGTATTCCCGTCTGGAACGAGAAATCAGAGTCAACGTAGTTTGCCTACCTACGGGAAAGGAGGGGAAGGTTGCTAGCTAGGATATCGCATCCTATGCCTACGTACTTTCATACAGTCATGAAAGATCAGAGCAAACGTAGTTCGGGCCACGTACGACATAAGTCTGTCTTGATTGTTTTTATCCTTCTGAAAAAGGTTTTCTCCTGATTACGGGTCCCAGCGGACAAAAATGACGTTTTGATTGGTTTACAGTCTTTTACGCAAGAGCTGTTTTTTATTGATGTTTATCCTTTTATTGTGTTTTTTGATTGTTTTGAGATGAGAAGAGAAAGAAGATCTAAAATCTAGGGTTAAAAAGGGAATCCAAATCTACCCTAATGTTGTCATGCATGGATGAGAACCTAATGTCTGTCATATTCCTCTCTTGCACAGAGAGAAACAGAGATCCTAGGGGATAAACGGAAAAGCAACAACATATATACAGTAAAGCAGTAAAATGCATGAATGCAGCAGTACAAGCGAGGCAAGGGAGTCCCACTCAACCTTGAACCTAGAAAACAATGGGCAAAGTGAAACAACTTCACTTCAACCCTATGGGGAAAATTAACAAACAATACAGTCAAGAAACTCAAACAATACATCAACAGCTCTAAACGGCACCCACAACTCTAAACAGCAAAAATCTGATAGAAACAGCAACAAGTCACCAACACCTTCAAGCAAGGTCTTCATCCATCTACAAGCTTCAAACAAGCATCCATCTTCAAGAAAAACAGCAACAAGAAACTCTAACAGTTGACAGCACTAGACAGCTAAACACTAGCAGTAAGTCCTACTTCAAACAGTTGCACAGCTCTGACAGCACCAGCTCCTTCTTCTAACAGTCTTCAAGGCAATGAACTTCATCTTCAATCTTCAAGGGATTCTTCAAAGAAAACTCTCCAACAGACAAATGATTATAAGAGGATTTTGAATGTTAAACAGTCTGTTGAACACCAAAGGTGGCCTACAGAAAGTTAACATAATACAGACTGTTTCTCTCAAAGTTCTATCTCCTAGATACAATCACTAATCCTTCCAAAGGAGGGATGTGAGTATTAAGGAGAGACTTTTAGTCATTGAGAAGAATGGAGGCAAAAGAAACCATCCATGTTTATGAAGAAAATTTCTATTCTAAGGCTCTACCTATACCCTATGTCCTATGGTCTTCAAACAACTCCAAGCAAGCCAAGAAATCTTCATGCTTCAACCTTGATTAACATCTTCAATCCTCTCTATTGATCCTTGCCAAGCTCCACAAGCTCTAACTAAGCCCACACCCCAAGCAAAAGCCCAAAAAGCCCACACAACAAAATAAACCCCAAAAATGGGCAAACCAAACAATCACACAATTGTAAAATATACTAAAAATAGTAATACAATATTTACAAGTCTAATATTAATTCTAAGGGAAATACTATATCTACCCTACATACCCCATAGGTCCCATACTCTAATTCAATCTAAAAAACCCAAAATAAAATGTTCAAGTGCACCTATGTTGTGTATAAACCCTAATCTAACCATCTTAATATCATCTAATCAAAACTACCTAAAAGTAATCCTAAAAATTATGGAATAAAATCCAGGGGTACCTAATGTTTGTATCTAGTTGCCCTAAAAAGAATGGCCTAAAAAAATAAAGGGAACTAGCTAAACAAAAATAGACAAATTGACTATACAAACAAAATGCAATAAAAAGTACTAAAAGTAAAATATTCACAAAAAATAAAGGAAATACCTAAACTAATATTTTTATTTATTCACAAATTTCTTGAAACCATTATTAACATGTAGCAAAAATTCCCAGGTCAAAAAGATCATTTTCCAATTTTCTATGATTTTATAAAGTTGCAAAGAAAAATGAAGAAAATGAATTAAAATGATAAAAGCTGGTGCTGAATAGCAATTATTTACAACATGTGAATTAGCTGGGCCCAACTGGGGGGTGCGTGTATCAAAGCGCCTTAGGCCCATTATCACTTCAGAAAATGAAAAGAAAATCAAAGAAAATAGAAAAAAAAGTTGGTGCAAGAAGCAAGTAAATCAAGTGCAATCTAGTGGGCTTGTCTACTGGGGGGGGTGTTTATGAAAGACCAACTTAAGCCCATAGCACGTTTTAAGTGAAACGTTGCGTTTCACTCTCAGCCAGCCATTCAAAAATTGAAACACGCTTGGAGCCACACGATCAGTCCCTGAGTCAATAGTCAGCACACATCCAATGGTTGAGAACCTGTCTTCTCCATTCAAATCAAAGTTGGAGCCAAACTCCATTGTTGAACCTCCAAGAATGCTCCAAACTCAGCAACTCGTGTTCCCTCAATATTTGATCAAACATCAAATTGTAAAACCCTAACATGCTCCATTTTTCACCCTGAGTTTATCTATGGCCTTGGAATTCATTAACACATTCTCTAACCCTAAACGCGTACCTCCCTCCAAAATTGATCAGAAAATCAATCATCACGAATCATCAAATTAAGTATCCCAATCTCTTCCTTGCTCATCACTAATCAATTATAACCAAAAACCTAAGGCTCTACCTCCATATCCACTGAGTTCTAGGTCCAAACAGAAATTATGTCAACCTAAAAATTGTCACTAAATCGAGCCAAACTTTCCAGAAAGCATCATCTAACCACCTACTAAGTTTCTATCCTAAAGATTCATGATAATTCTAGCTAATTCGAGCCATAGGTTGAAAGTTACTAACCTGTGAAATTGATGAAAACAGATGAGGAATTGCTCCAATCCAATGCTTGCAAAGCTCCAGATTCACTCAAGATGTTGATCTTTTGCTTCTGTATGCACTAATTCTTGCTCAAAGTGCTTGAATCACCATAACCGAATTTCAGTTGCAAGGTTGAAAGTGGAAACTCAAGAACTCGATCCAGCCAATAATTCTCTCAGATTTTGATTGCAATACACTCAGTGATGATTATGGGATTGAATTGAATCAAGAAATTGAAAGAATGGTGAAGAATTTTGAGAAAACGAAATTGAATTGCAATGGAAGAAGATGAAGTTCAATCTCTGAGTTTGACACCAAATGAATCCCAAACCTGGTTTAGATCACTTCTAATGACTTTATAGAGGATGTTAGAAACTTCTAGAGATTGCTGGAATGATCCCATGAGAAATTGCCAATCTCATGTCATGATAACTTGAAATGGTGAGATCAACATATCAGTTGCAGCTTGCCTTGTTACAGCATTTGAATGTGACTTGAATATCTCCTCAAATGAGAATTAGAGTGTGTTAGAGTGGTCCTTTGCCTTGTAATTTAACCCTAGCTTGATTTGGCAAGTGTATCTTCTTTTACAAGCAACTAATGACAAGTCCAATTTCTTGACCCCAAATGAAAAATCTAATGATGTCAATGATCTCAAAATGTGTTTTCCATTCAGTTTGATAGGTCATATGATGCATTTTGCCTTTGGATCAAAAATCCCCAATTTTGGTCACTTGAAAATGTACTTTACCTTCCATATTTGGTCAAATTTGTCATTTTGAGTTCCATGCATTTCCAAACTATCATGACCTCTTACTTAGACTCAAAACATCATTTTGAGCAAGTTTTATGTTGAACATTTTTTCATTTGAAGTTTGCAAGTAGGAGTTTTAGGCATATGCTTGAAATGACCTATAATCTTACTTTCCCAAAATACCCCTGGCTTGTCAAGATCATAAGTATAGTTCCACAAATCAGAATGAGACATACCATACCTTTATAGGAAGCTAAGATCATGAGGAACAACTTTCATGTTTACCAAAAATCCATTTGACAAATCCTTGTGGGGCAAAAGTTGCTTGGAAGTCAAGTAACTTTCACAGATAAATTTCAGTGTCCTCAGATGACCTGTAACTTGCAAGAACCATAACTTGAGTTCTATAAATCTCCTTGATGACTTCCACCACTCAAATTAAAGGTCTTGAGATGATATACAAGTTTCATGTTGGCCAAGGATCCATTTTAGACTTGTATTTTGAATTATTTTGCTTGGAAGTTTGACCTAAATCAGGGGATTTTACACAGAAACCCTAATTTAGAAACTTCTCTTCTTCTTGATTTCTTTTGATTTCTCCTTGGCACAACACCATATCCATATCCACATATCAAATGATGAATCCCCCATCCTTCAAATAGGCCTTGATGCCCTTCAATCAAGCATTAGACTTAGGGTTGACCCAGATGAAACCCTAGTTGACTGTCTTCAACTGTAGCTCTTGTAACCACACCAATAACTTGTCTTACTTTCAAAATGACCCTCTAGGTCTTCCCTGATGTCTACACACATTCCATGCCTCAGTCCATAGCTCACAACCTCTTTGATGATCTTCAAATACTCCCCAGATAGGATATAAATCCACTGCTTGATCTATTAACTTCTCAAAGCTTTACCTTCTTTCTTGGTGACTTGAATAGGCTTGAACTTGAATAAGAACCTTTTGGATATGCTCCTTGAGATGAAAATAACACTTGATCCCTTGTTGGATGGCTGTCCCATGCTATGCTATACAAATGAATGAACTATGTATATGATCTACTATGCAAATGATAAAGCTATGAAAACATAAATCAGGTAAAACAATTTGGTCAAATTTTAGGGTGCAACATGTATATATGTGCATTAGTGTTGTATTTCTATTTTATTGCATTTGCATTTTACTTTCTCGCATTGTATCATGTTATTGCTGTGCTGTTGCGTGGGGTCTGTTCCATTGTGTGATAAGCCAAAACCCAGGCTTGAGAATATACATAGCATTAAAGTGGAAAGTAGTGAGGACCTGCACGTTAGGCGCGCACTAGTCCTCATGAAATTCGCGTTCAGACGAGGTTTTCTTTGAAGACATCCTATCCTGTGCATTGGTCAGGAGGGGTGTTGGATCTGGAAACTGTTGACTCTGGAGACCGATCATTTAGGAGTCAGCTAAGTGAGGCCGCTTCGTTAGACTATGATGCAAAACCAGAAATGGTGAGCGTATCATCGTTTCTCGAAAGTCTGTGATGCTGACGACTGCATAGGATGCCGAACCTTATCAAAGATAGGTCCATACTTGTGAGTGGGAGGGTTATATAGGAAACCTTTACCTTCAACCTACCTGGTTTTTTTTTGTTAGTGTGAACTTTTGATCCTTCATACATTGGGTTCCTTATATTAGTGATGTGTTATTTTCTCACCGAAGCGAAGCTCTGGTTCAACTCAGTCAGCAGCACAACAATCTTGATCCCCTGTTTGTATGTGCATACTCATTTTCATCCTAACATTTGCATGTATCTGTGTTTCAGGTGCATATTTTCTCCTTGACTCTAGTAATCTAATCCACTGTCATCATGGAGCGTGGTTTCAAGAAAGTTGTTATTTACAAGTTCCCAATACCAGACGTAGGACCTTTCGTGGGCCTCATTTCTGTGGTTGAGCGTGGAGTTATAGAAGATTTCAAAAACGAATATGGGAAGATTTTAAGCCTTGTTTGCAAGATTTCTAAATATGAGTTGGAAGGTATCCACACGTTGCTGCAATTTTATGATCCTCAACTGCGTTGTTTCACATTCCCCGGATATGTTCTGTTGTTGAGAATCCCAGTCTTAGAAGAGATGCCTTTTGTGCATTTTGAAGAGGAGTCTAACCTATCCAAGCTAGCCAATGATCTTCACTTGGATGTTTCTGAACTAGAGGGAAAGATGGTACGAAGAAGTGGGGTGCCCGGTTTCTCATTACCATTCTTAATAAGTAGGGCTCAACACTTTGCAAAGGAAGGATGTTGGGTTGTCTTTAATGCAGCCTTAGCGCTATGCATCTATGGGATAATGTTGTCCCCAATATACCTGATTTTGTTGATTTAGATGCTTTCCACATCTTTGCTTCCAAGAATCTTGTGCCAACTCTTTCAGGTGATGTCTATCATTCCATGCATTACAAGAATGAGAACAGACGAGGGAAGAACATCTCCTATTGTGCTCCACTACTTTAAAAATAGTTTATTTTGCATTTGCCCAAGTTTGGACCTTTTGTGGATACAACTAATACAGTTGGTTGGTCAAAGAGCCTCATGGGCTTGACCTCAGAGGATATTATGTGGTCTAATAGAGACCTTTTGGGTATGGAGATTATCTACAGCTGTGGGGATTTCCCCAATGTTCCTTTGATTGGGAGAAAAGGTGGCATTAATTACAACCCAACTCTCGCTGTTAGACAATTTGGTTATGCTTTAAGAGAACCCCTGAAGGAGGAGGAGGTACAGGAATCTCTGTATTTCACAGGTTTAGCTGATGTTGTTACTCTGACTAGGTTGCAACACGCTTGGAATAGCATTCATTGGAGGGGAAAGCTTTATTTGGGCAAAAGCGATTGTAGAGCCTATGGACCATATGTGGAATGGATCCAGGAGAGAGTTGAGAGACTGTTGCTACCCTTTCCAGTCAGAGAACCTTTGTATCCCCGGGTAGTTGAAGAACAAACGACAGTTGACATCCAGAAGTATAATCAACTGTGGGCTGAAAAGGAAGAACTACGCAGGGTGAACGAAGAATTGGAGAAATAGGTCATTCAGCTTATGAGTGAGAAGAATCAAGCCACTCATCTATCCAAGAAGCAGACAGATACCCTAAACAAGATGGGGAGGGAATTGATTGAAGAGATTCTCATCAGAGAACGTCTTGGTCAAGACATGAGGAACTTGGGTAATGCTCTCAAAGGGAAGAAGAAAGAGTTAGAGAAAGCACACCTGAAAATATCAAAGTTCAACGCTCAATGGAATACTATCTTGACCAACAACAAAGAAAGAGAAGATGGGCTTCGTCAATAGATTGATAGGTTGAAGACTCAACTCCAAATCAAATATGAAAGAGCTCTTGGAGAACCTGGATGTCAGTATGAAAGCGACCGTAAACTCCAAGAAGCTCTTGCAATGTTGGAGGAGTACAAGCTGAAAGCAGACCTGAAAAAGCCCAGACTTGAGGATGCATTTGGAGAGGATGCCTGGGAAGATTATGCTCAAGGCTTGCAAGCTACCATCAGCAAGAGGGAATTGCTTATTCAAGGACTGATTTCTAGGCCTGATCATCCTGATACAAAGGAGTTGTTGGAGGAGTTCCAGACTCGCTGTCGTACTTGATGCATTTTCTCTTTTTGTATTTTGTTGTTTTGTATTCCGACCATCACCAGGATTGTTGGATGAGGTCGTGTTGACTCAGTTGTATTTCCTTGATGATGTGATGTGTATTGATACTTTGTTTCTCATTCTATTTATGAGAGAGGTTTTGTGGCTCCATCTGTTGGCTCTTCATTCTCCTGTTGTTCCCGTGGAACTAGAATCAAGGGGAAGATTTCCCTGAACCATATTTACATGTCTGCATTTTGCATCATTTTTCATATTGCATCACAGGTGTTCTGGTTCCGTTTACCTTATTTCTTTCTGTGGTTTTCTCAACACTGTTTCAGGATTGAAGACTGCACAATTCATCGTTATTCAACAAGGGGAAATCAACAAAAGGCCATGGACCAAATTCAACTTGAGCTACAGGAGTTCCGTGACCGCATGGCTCAATTCATGGACCTGATGTAAGGGGTCGCTAACGGTCAGGAACAGCTGAGAACACTCGTTCAACCTCTGATTGCTAGGGTTGACAAAAGTGGAGTTCTGCATGGTGGGACCATTGATGTTCCTCCTCCAGCTGACAATGGCCCTCCTCATGCCAATGTCATCCCAAAAGTTGTTATTCCTCTGGGAGGAGATAATCAGAATGGAGCCCATGTTCCAGGGGAGACATGCGTTGTGCATGGAAATGCTGGTCCTCAGTGGGAGGAGGACGGACAAGATGATATTTTCTCCACAGGAGATCTGGGAGCAGGTTTGCAGTCTGATGCAGACAGGAGGTTCAAATTGATATAAGAGAAGATAAGGAACCTTGAAAATTAGAATTCTCTTGGTCTAGACATGTCTAACTTAGGATTGATCCCAGGTATGAGGATCCCTCCAAAGTTCAAGGTCCCAGACTTTGACAAATACAAGGGGATGACCTGTCCCAGGGTGCACCTCCGTTCATACTACAGAAAAATGTCTGCGTACTCCGATGACGAGAAGTTGCTGATGCACTTCTTTCAGGATAGCCTGTCTGGTCCATCCTTGGAGTGGTATATGGGTTTGGAGCCGATCAATATTAGAAGCTGGAGAGATTTGGCAAAGGCTTTCGTCAGACATTATCAATATAATAGTGATCTGGCGCAACAGAGTAATGAGGGATTTAAATAGTACGCCTAGAGGTGGCATGAACTTGCTGCAAGGGTTCAACCTACTATGGTGGAGAGGGAACTCATTGATCTGTTTGTAGCTACATTTCCTGGTGTGTACTATGACAAGTTGGTAGGGAATATGTCTGGTAGCTTTTCAGATTTATTCATCACTGGTGAACAAGTTGAAAATGGGATTAAATTGAGAAAGATTCAGGCGGGAGGGGGATCCTCATCTAGAGGGTGTAGGAATAATTTCGATAACAAGAAGAGGGAAGGAGAGATGAGTGTGGTCTTAGGGTACAGGAATAATAATAGAAATAGAAACAGAAATCTACAATATCATCAGCAACAACCTCAGGTTGCGAGTATTGCTATTCTAGCAGTACAGCCATAACAACAACAACAACATCCAAAACAACAGCAACAACAACAGAATTACGCTCCACGGCAGTTCCAAGATTGCAGAAGGACTATGAACAGACATTTTGACGCACCACCAATGCCGTACTCCCAATTGTTACAACATTTGATGCATCTGCAGTTGGTTCGGAAGAGGACGCTAACACCTCTGAATGGCGCGCCACCCCCAGGGTATGACGCAAACGCCAGATATGACTTTTACTCAGGCGCTCCCGGCCATCATATAGACAACTGTAAAGCCTTCAAGCATAAGGTTCAGAACCTTATAGATAGCAAGGCAAACAATTTTACAAATGATGCGCCCAATGTTGTTCAAAATTCTATGCCCAACCATGAAGCGGCTGGGGTAAATGCTATTGTGGAGGAAGAGAATTTGAATTTGGTGAGCAATGTTGAAGAGCTGAAAAATCCTTTGAGCGTTGTTAAGAATAGGTTGTTGAAGGGTGGGTGTTTCCAGGCTGTATTGAAGACTGTGAAGGTTGTTTGGCGCATCCTGAGGGATGTGAGGACTTGAAAAATCATGTGTAGAGATTAATGAATGAAGGCATGCTACAATTTGACAGAATTCGTGAAGAGAAAGATGAGAAGGTGATTGGTCAAGAGCAGGATGAGGTTGCCACAATCTCAATTCCTTTTAGAACCATTAACATATTTGCGCCGCCGAGGTCAGCTACCGTTATAATCACCAAGGCAGGACCTGTGCCTTATGAAAGCACTAAAGCAATCCCGTGGGATTATGGGGTTGAAGTCTTTTGTAACAACCAAAAATAAGAGCTGAAGGGAACGACGTCTGATTCTATGGATAATTTGGTGGGAACAGGCGGAATGAAGAGAAGAGGGAGGGTGTTTGCACCCCCAAAGGCTAATGTTGAAAGACCAGATAAAGGAAAGGGGAAGGTTGTTGTTGAAGAAAGTTCCCAAGGGGGTGAGAAGGATGCTTTGTTGAAAGATGTTGAGGAATTTATGCGTCTGATTAGAAAAAGCAATTACAAGATTGTGTACCATCTACAACAAACCCCGTCAAAAATATCAATCTTATCATTATTATTTTGCTCTAAGGCACATCAGAATGCCCTTTTGAGGATTCTAAACATTGTGTATGTGCCACAAGAGATATCAGTGAACCAACTGGAAGGAGTGGTGGCGCATGTGAATGCTAGAAATGGATTAGGATTTACTGACCTGGATCTGACACCTAAAGGGAGAAACCACAATCACACCCTGCACATTTCCATTGAGTGCAGAGGAGTTGTATTATCTCATGTTCTGGTGGATACTGGGTCTTCACTTAATGTGTTTCCCAAAAAGGCTTTGATGAAGCTTGACACCCAAGGAGTAATATGCGCTCCTAGTGATCTAATTGTGCAAGCATTTGATGGGACAGGGAGGTCTGTGTTTGGAGACGTGACTCTTCCTATCCAAGTTGGCTCGGAGGTTTTTGATGCTGTCTTTTACATAATGGACATCCAACCAGCATACAGTTGCTTGTTAGGTCGGCCCTGGATTCACTCGGCAGGGGAAATGATGTCGACCTTGCATCAGAAGTTAAAGTATATGGTGGGGGGTAAGATTGTCACCGTTTGTGGTGAGGAGGACATAATGATCAGTTATTTATCCTCGTTCAAGTATGTGGAAGTTAATGGGGAGATACATGAGACCCTGTGTCAAGTGGTTGAGACAGTCCAGGTCAGAGAGAAGGTACCAATGGTGGACAGAGTTCCTGAGGTTGCTATGTCTTCATTCAAAGAAGCGCAAGCTATGGTAAAGTCTGGATCATCTCAAGGTTGGGGACAGGTGCTGAGCAACCCCAATAAACGAGATAAGTTTGGATTAGGGTGTAACCCGTCATCTTCTTCTTCACAGAGTGCTCCGCGCTACTGGGGACCAGTCCAGTTTACAAGCGGTGGAGTGATATTTGACCGAATCAATGCAGTGTCCGAGGATGAGGGTGATAATGACTGTGATATGGATGCATGGATCCAACCATGTGTTCCCGACTAGAGCCTGAGCAACTGGACTATTGAAGAAGTTGTCCAAGTGACCTGTGAAGAGTAATTATCTTGTTTTCTGATTATGTGTAGCCCCATGTTCTACCCGGAGCATAATGGTCTTTGTCTGTAGGGCCTTATCCTTGTTTATGTTTTGAACAATTTTTTTTATCATTAATCAAAGGGCGTTTTTGCATTCAAATATTGCGATCCTTGTTTTTCTTGTTTTTATTTTCAACAATAAAATGGCAATATGGTTTGTGTTGTTTGAATATCATTTTAAGTATCAAATCATCATCATTGCAGGTTTCACATCGCATATGCCACCGATTCAGACTCGTCTATGACTCGGTATGACTTTGATAATCCGATCTTTCAAGCTGAAGAAGAGATTGAAGAAGATGAAGGCCTGCCTGAAGAGCTCGCCAGGTTGCTGAGACAAGAAGAGAAGGTTATTATGCCTCATCAGGAGGAAATTGAAGTTGTCAAACTGGGTACAGAGGAAGACAGAAAGGAAGTCAGGATAGGGGCTGCTTTAGAGGATGGTGTCAAACAAAGACTAGTAGAAATGCTCCGAGAGTATAAAGATGTTTTTTCTTGGTCATACGAGGATATGCCCGAACTTGATACGGATATTATGGTTCATGCTTGCCTCTTCGAGAAGAGTGCCCACCTGTGAAACAGAAGCTAAGAAGACCCAGACCGGACATGGCAGTTAAGATCAAAAAAGAGGTCCAAAAGCAGTTGGACGCCAGATCTCTTGCCGTGACGAATTATCCTCCGTGGGTCACTAACATTGTACCTATACCTAAGAAAGATGGTAAGGTCAGGATGTGTGTAGATTACCGTGATCTAAATCGAGTGAGCCCAAAAGACGATTTCCCGCTCCCCCACATTGATGTGCTTGTTGATAACACGACCAAATAGTCAATGTTTTCCTTCATTGACGGTTTCTCCGAGTATAACCAAATCAAGATGGCCCCAGAGCACATGGAGAAAACGACCTTTATCACGCTGTGGAGGACTTTTTGCTACAAGGTAATGCCTTTTGGATTGAAGAATGCAGGGTAAACCTATCAGCGGGCGATGGTCACTTTGTTTCATGATATGATTCATCATGAGATTGAGGTCTATGTTGATGACATGATCGCAAAGTCGCAGACGGAGGAAGAGCATATGGTGAATCTGTTGAAGCTGTTTGAGAGGTTAAGGAAATTTAGACTAAGGTTGAATCCGAACAAGTGCACTTTTGGTGTACGATTAGGAAAGCTATTGGGGTTCATAGTCAGTGAAAAAGGAATCGAGGTCGATCCTGAAAAAATAAAAGCTATACAGGAAATGCCAGCACTGAAAACAGAGAAAGAGGTTTGTGGTTTCTTGGGTAGATTGAAATACATTTCAAGGTTCATATCTCATCTCATAGCCACGTGTGAACCAATGTTCAAGCTGTTAAAGAAAGATCAAGTAGTCGTCTGGAATGAAAATTGTCAAAGGGCATTTGAAAAAAATAAAGGAATATTTGCAGGAGCCTCCGATACTGATGCCCCCAGTGGCAGGATGACCATTGATAATGTACTTGATGGTTCTTGAGAACTCCATGGGTTGTGTTCTCGGTCAACACGACGAGACAGGAAGAAAAGAACATGCCATCTATTATTTGAGTAAGAAGTTCACAGATTGTGAATCCAGATACTCAATATTAGAAAATATGTATTGTGCACTTACTTGGGCATTGAAGAAGCGATTGATCTGAGGATCAAGAACCTTGATATTTATGGTGATTCAGCTTTGGTAGTCAATCAAATCAAAGGAGAATGGGAGACTCGTCAACCTAACTTGACTCCCTACATGAGCTATGCGAGAAGGTTGTTACCTTTCTTCGACAGGGTAGAGTTCCATCATGTGCCAAGAGCGGAGAATCAGATGGCAGATGCCTTGGCTACGTTATCCTTGATGTATAAGGTGAATTATTGGAACGACACTCTGAGAATTGTCATCTCCCGCCTCGACAGGCCAACGTTCATCTTTGCAATAGAGGAAGCTTCAGATGGGAAGCCATGGTATTATGATATCCGGAACTTTCTTAAGAATCAGGAATATCCGCCTGGGGCATCGAGCCGGGATAAGAAGACCTTGAGAAGACTGCCTGGAAACTTCTATCTGAACAAGGATAATATACTCTACCGAAGAAATTTTGACTTGGTTCTATTGAGATGCGTGGACGAAAAAGAAGCAAGTTTGCTTATGGAAGAAGTCCACGAGGGTGCTTTTGGTACGCATGTAGGCGGACATGCAATATCTCGAAAACTGTTGAGGGCAGGCTACTATTGGTTGACTATGGAGTCTGATCATTTCAAATACGCCAAGAAATGCCATAAATGCTAAATTTATGCTGATAAAATTCATGTGCCGCCAAGTCCTCTGAATTTCATGGCATCTCCTCGGCCCTTTTCCATGTGGGGCATTAATATGACCGGTAAGATAGAACCGACCGCATCCAACGGACATCGCTTCATCTTAGTGGCAATTCACTATTCCACTAAGTGGGTTGAAGCAGCTTCTTTTGCCAACGTCACCAGACAGGTCGTGGCTCGATTCATCAAGAAGGACATCATATGTCGTTACGGAGTGCCCGAGTGAATCATTACGGATAATGGTTCGAATTTGAATAACAAGATGATGAAGGAACTGTGCCAGAGTTTCAAAATTTAGCATCACAATTCTTCTCCTTATCGCCCGAAGATGAAGGGCGCTGTTGAGGCGGCCAACAAGAACATCAAGAAGATTATGCAAAAGATGGTTGTGACCTATAAAGATTGGCACGAGATGTAGCCCTTTGCATTACACGGATATTGTACTTCGGTACGTACTTCAACTGGGGAAACTCCTTTCTCGCTAGTGTATGGTATGGAAGTTGTCCTACCATTAGAAGTCGAGATTCCTTCTTTGAGAGTTTTGGTTGATGTCAAACTGGATGAGGCAGAATGGGTGAGAAACAGATTGAATCAACTCAGCCTGATGGATGAGAAGAGATTGGTGTCCATTGCATATGGCCGTCTATATCAAAGCAGGATGAAGAAAGCTTTTGATCAGAAGGTACCCCCACGGAGCTTTCAGACAGGTGACTTAGTGTTGAAGCGGATTATCCCTCCACAGACAGCTCACAAGGGTAAATGGACTCCCAACAATGAAGGGTCATATGTTGTAAGGAAAGTTTTCTCCATAGGAGCTTTGCTACTTTCAACTATGGACAGTGAAGATTTCACATCCCATATGAACGCAGACGTAATTAAAAAATACTTTGCTTAAAATAGACCCGTTGGAAAGAAAAAGAAAATCCAGGCAAAAATGGGGCATCCGGCGAACCATAAAAAGAATGGGTTCGGGCAAAAATTAGGGATAAAAATAAAAATGTAAACCTGCAAAGTTGAAAACTTGAAAAGGCGACTTTGGCAAAAATGGGTATCCCAGTGAAATGAAAACCCGAAAGGGCGATTCAGGCAAAAGTTAGGGATTTGAAAAGCAAATGACTGCAGTCTCCGTGTGATACGAGCACAATGGATTCTGGGAGAACCTGAGGGTCAATCAATCAAGTTAGTATCTTCGGAAGATGAATCATCAGGAGAAGCATCAAAATCATTCAAGTCATAGATGAATCGACACATGGTGGTTGTTTGTACCACATTGCCAACAATTTGTATAGCTTCTTGCATTCCTGTACTTTTTGCGCAACTTTCTCTTTTCAGGAGTTGCATTTGTTGTAAATCTTCCTATTTATAGGCCATTTATCAATGAAGTACATGTTATTCAGAAATCTTTTGTGCTTGTTTTAGCTTTTACTGTTTTGTTTGCAAAAGACGCCTGATATTTTTGATAAAACATTGCATACATAAGCTTATGGGCTCTGCTAATCATGATTAAAACATTGATTTTCTTGAACGATGTCATGGATAATAACCAAGATATCTCTTGTTGTATACATGATACTTTGTTTGTATTTGTTGCAGGGCTCTGATTCCCGAGACTATTCCATAGGTGCTTCCCCAGCAAGCCCACCATGTCTCTGCCCCCACAAGAGGAAGATGTGCAGTTCGAGATTAGTGTTTCCCTAGCAGGTTGGGACTGTGTGTGATCAAGGTTGCCTTCAGCAGATTATGACTAGTATCTCCCCAGCAGGTTGAGATTGTGGTTATCCTCAGTAGGTATTTGGGATTATTCTCCCGGTAGTGGGACGAGTGCAGTGTTGTTGCCCCTGCAAAGTCTAAACCTTTGACTCCTTTCCCCTTAGATTCTAGGTCATCGACTCATCCCCAAGCGGAAGTGGATATTGTTGAGTTTATTACTCATTTCCTCAAGCAGAGGTAGATGTTGATTCCCTCATTGGGTGATCCACAGCGGAGTTCTTGTTCGTAGCAGAATCCAGTTGGTTGTTGGTATTTTTCAGAGTAAGTTTCCTTCAGGATATTTCTCCAATTAATTTTCATCCCCTGCAGATCCCCAGCGAATTCGCTGGAGTAGTTTTCTTCCCTGCAATGTGGGATTGACCCAGAGATTGTTATTCTCCATCCTCAGCAGAAAGAGTTTGGGATATCTTCCCAGTAAATCTTATTCATTATCCCTAGCAGAGTGGATTCAAATCTCCAGCAAAGTGGAATCTCCGGCATAGTGCAGCTATTCCCTGCAGTGTGCTTTACTCCCCGGTAGAGTCGTATTCTGAAAGGCCATCCAGAGCTGATTTCCCCAGTAGAGTGAATTTGTTTTCCCTAGCAGAGTTGTGATCTGGTAGGCCATCTAGAGCAGTTTTTCTCAGCAGAGTGGATTTTAATTTTGTTCTCAGCAGAGCTTGATTGACCCAGAGAATTCTATTACAAGAAGTCGTCCAGGGCTTGTTTTCCCTAGCAAAAGTCCAACCGTACTTGGCACCCGGTCATCCCCAGCGGAGTTGGCTCTGTCTCTTTAGCATTTATTTTGCTGGAGTGGTTCCTTTGCATTTGCATTGTGCATAACATCCTCCCAAACACGTAGCATTTCCATTTTGTATGGAGCATTACGCCATATTCAAACATGTGCATTCGAAACATAAGCCAGGTTGTTACCTCTTGTTTCCAGTTGTATCTCCAACAGACAATGGTATATTCTCTTGAGCCTGCACGGTATCCAGACCCCGACAAGAGTAATTGGCATACGTGTTCATCTTATTGATATTGGTTCATTGGCTCAAGCCCGTGCGGTATTCAGACCCCGGCTTCCACCGGTTTATCTTTTTGCCTATGCGATATCCAGACCCCGGCTTCCACCGGTTTATCTTTTTGCCTATGCGATATCCAGACCCCGGCTTCCACCGGTTGATCCTTTACCCCGTGCAGTATCTAGACCTCGGCTTCCACCGATTTACTTTCTTTAGCCCGTACGGTATCCAGACCCTGACTTCCACCGGTTTATTTTCTCAATCCCGTATGGTATCCAGACCCCGACTTCCACCAGTTTATTTCTTTTTCCCGTGCGGTATCCAGACCCCGACATATTGTGATGTTTTCTTTTGCCTGTGCGGTATCCAGACCCCGGAAGATCATGATGTATTCTTTAGCCTGTGCGGTATACAGACCCCAGCTTTCTGTGATTTATCTCTTTTGCGCGTGTGGTATCCAGACCCCGACCGATGATTTATTTTTAGCCCGTTCAGTATCCAGACCCCGGCTTCCACCGGATCTATTGGCCCAAGCCTGTGCGGTATCCAGACCCCGTCTGATACCGGTTTATCTTTTTTCCCGTGTGGTATCTAGACCCCAGCTGGTACCAGTTTATTTTTTAGCTCGTGTGGTATCCAGACCCCGACTTCCACCGATCTACTTCCTTAGGCTGTGCGGTATCCAAACCCCGGCTTCCATCGGTTTATATTTTTGCCTGTATGGTATCTAGACCCCAGCAGATTATGATTTTTCGCCTGTGCAGTATCCATACCCCGACAAATTGGCATGTCTTTGACGGATGCGTTCATTTTATCACATTTTCCCCCAACAGAGTTTATCGGTTACAATTTTCGGTTGCAGTTTCTTTTGCGGTTGGCAAATTTCCGGGTTCTTTGGTATTCAACCGTCTTTTACCTTGAATTTTTGAAAGCCGTTCTCTTTTCATCCCTTCAGGACCAAGTCGTTTGAATAGGGGCAGTTGTTGCACCCCAAAATTTGACCAACCATTTCTTGTACTTGGCTTGTGTTTCATTTCATTTTTGCATTTCTGCATATCATAGCATTTGTTCTTAAGGCAGGGGATCAAGGTATTTTTGTGGCTCAGGTTTTTTTTTTTAGTGCAAGAGTCTAAACAGCGAGCATCAAGGGCTCCAACATTTATTTTACCCAGCGATCGAGCGATCGATTTTATTTTATTCAACAGGTTAATTTTTAGCTCAGGAGGCAACACCCAGGCTACCTCAGGCATTCTCACAGTTATGATATTGAAGGGCAAGTTTCAGAGGCTTAACGGGGCTTAGAACGGGTGAAAACGGACAAATGTGCAAGTTCCCTCCAAAAGGCGCCAAAATTCAAATTTGTGAGTGGTTAACCGAATAACCAAAATGGTTAACCGGTTAACCGTAGCAAATTTTTCCCTGTACGTGAATTTTCAAGGCTGCCACTTTTAGGATCCATTTTGATCACTTTTGAATTTGATTTTACACCAGAAGAAGGATCTAGAATCACTCTAAATTTGGATTAATTTTCAAAATTAATTCAATTTCCCTCCCACTTTCCATTCCTAATCCCATTCCAACTTTCATAACCTCACTCCAAACCACATTCTACTCCAAACCTAGAGCATATTTAAGTGAATTTGCTCCAAACCAAGAAAAATAATCCTCACAATTACATTTCATTTTCAGATTTCACTCTCACTCTTGGAATTTTCTCTCCACTTTTTCTCTCCAAAACCTCCATTAGAGCTCTCCCTTGAGTTCTTTGATTCTTCATTGGAATCATAGAATTCTAGCGTTAAACCTCCATTGTAACACCCCCTTTCTATACCCCAAATAATTAAATAAATCATTTAGGCACTTGATAAAAATTTCATCAGAGTTTAATTAATACATGATATAAAAGAGGTGTATCACATTATCATGAAATTAAACACATACCACACCTGCTCAAATAGATATGCAACAATGTACAACTCACAACTAAGGAACGTAGTCCTAAAACCCACATCTCAATATTTAGAATAAAAGCGGAAACATCTAAACATTGAATCAATACATTCATATAAACATATATACATCATTCAGTTAATTCATGTGTACAAAACATCCATCATCAGATACATACGCAAATGTATCACAAAAGAATCAAAACAAATGTATCTCCAAAACAGCCAAAGGCTTCCTAACTACCCAGATGTTACATATTAGAGCCATCTGACCAAAATAATGACGACACGCGTCACGAAAGGACCTCCAGCAAGCCTACTCTGCAATGCCTCGTAGAGCATTATAAACAGCAGAAGGGTGAGAAACAATATCATAATAATCAATGCATATAATTATATATCTATATACATACATGGGATTTACACAATTCAAATTCTCACCACATCTCATCACAATTCATCATGTACATCACAATGCATATTCACACAATCAAGCATATTCATCAAATCATGCTTCTATACATACTCATCATTTTCCACATAAACATCTACCATTATGTTCAATTCACTCCATGCATCATATAAAGATGACCAATGGAACTCATAGAGACTGACTCACGACTCTATGCAGATGCAAATGCGGTACCGACTCAATCTAGCAGATTCTCCAAGGAATCAAGTATTCAGCAGATTCTCCAAGGAATCAAATATTCAGCAGATTCTCCAAGGAATCAAATATTCATCAGATTCTCCGAGGAATCGAATATTCAGCATATTCTCCGAGGAATCAAATATTCAGCAGATTCTCCGAGGAATCAAATTACCTAACAGATTCTCCAAGGAATCATATATTACAACAGATTCTCCAAGGAATCAACATCGCTAGAATGTACATCATGATGCCTTTTATGCAAAATGACTCACAACATTTCTCTACATGCATACATATTCGCAAATATATCACTATGCATATTCATCTCATACAGGTACATAGAATCTATGTACATTCACAATATACATATACTCCATAATATATATATATATATACTCTTCATTTCAACACATACCATTCCATATAAGGTATATACTTTCACAATCAAAATTCCACATTCTAGGATTCACGCCTTGCGGCTACCCACAGCATAACGTACCACACGGCACACAAAACTATTCAATTCGATAAGGATTAAACATGACCGAACAAAGAAAATCTGCATGGAAAGGAAAAACACAGAGAATAGGAAAATGTTGTCGCATTCGCCAACCTTCGCCTGGCGAAGCCTCTGGCGAACCTTCGCTACTTCGTTCGCCTGGCGAACTTGCCAGCGAAGACCACTGGGAGTTATTCTGGAATTACTCGCTAGCACACTCGCCTGGCGAACCTTCGCCACACTCATTCGCCTGGCTAACTTGCCAGCGAAGACAGGGCGTTTACTACTGACTTGGTTCGCTGCTGCTCACTGGGCTTCGCCTGGCGAAGCTTCGCTGTCGTTCGCCTGGAGAACCTGCAAACTCCGAACTCCCATGGCTGTCCAAAAGCCCAAACTTCACAAACCGACCGATTCTAACACCAAACAACCCCAGTAAGTTCAACCCAATAACACCCGACTATACTACTCCATCCATTTCTCGATTCTAACTGGTTAAAACAACATTCTACCGATTAAATCCTAATATTGCCCTAAGATGAAAATGAGTAGAAACTCTCCTCAATCCAACATCAAACAACCAAAAGCATACATAATCATACACATTAACAGTATAATAGAGTTTCACACCCTTACCCGATCGATTGAAAGCTTGGATGTTGATTCTTGATGAAATTCTAGGTTTTCCTCTTCTTTCTCCTCTTTCTCTTCTCTCTTCTTTCTTTCTCTTGTTTTTCCACTAATGTTTCTATCTATCTCCTTTTCTCTCTTATCTCATATTTCTATTTTATTTCCTCTTTATTTCCTTCCAAACACTTACCAAATAATTCTCACACAATAATCCACTTAACACTTAATACTAAATGTCTAAAATACCCTTTACTCTATTTTCCCCAAAAACTCTCTGAATCGGTAAAATAGCACAATATTGAAATTAAACATATCAACACATAAATTCCACAATTAAAATACCAATTATCCAAATAAATCAAAAAGGACTCAATAAAATAATAGGAATTCAGAATTTGGGGCGTTACATCCATCATTCATCTCTATTATCTCCAATTCACCATTCAATTTTCGTTTGGATTTGGATCTGAATTTGGAAGCTAATTTGGAAGTGCTTATTTGGATCGTTTTTGCTTGATCTTGCTTGATCTTCATTTCTATAACAAGAAAGCTCTTGGATCTTGAAGAATCTCTGGGTTTCTTGCTTGGATCTACTCATTTCAAGTGAATCAACACTCACCAAAGCAAATCTCCGTTTTGTAGGTTGACAATTCTAGATCTAATTTTGTTTCGAGCTTATTTGGATAATCACAATGTAGATCTTCAAGTTTTGATTGATTTTGGTGATTTTTGATCTATGTGATTTGCGATCTCAATACTTGAATGTGTTTACATGTTGTTTGATCACTGATTTTTGGTTTTAAATTCATGCATAATTGATTACGTGATCATTTGAATTATTGCATAATTGTCTAATTGCTGAAAGTGCTTTTGAATTGCTATTTTTTCTGCTTCTGGTACAACGTTAACGGGTTAACCAAAAGCGTTAACGTGTTAACCAGTGCAATTTCTCAAATTTTCAGGTGGTTAACGGGTTAACCAAAAGCGTTAACCAGTTAACCAGTGCAATTTCACAAATTTTTAAATGGTTAACCGGTTAACCAATAGGGTTAACCAGTTAACCGATTAGCACTGAACCAGAATGCAATTTTTGATTGTTTTCAAGCTTGTTTTGATTTCTTCTCATCTTGAATCTTCATGGATTGATATGACGCATTTATGTGGGCTATTTTGGACATGTTCCACTGCTCTTGATTGCTTGATCTTATTTCTTCGACACGTGATGTTCGGTTTCCACTTGAATGCATATCATGTGGATGTTGTTCAAGTGATGAATGATCATTTGCTTTACTTGAGTTTCAAGAATTGTTTGGTTGAGATGTGCTTGTGGTGGTGGCTGCCCCACACTTTTTTTTTCCTCCCACTCTTCTTTGATGATTGATGGTAATGGTTGTAGGAGCTTGCTTCTCCCATTTCATCTCATCCTTCTTGTTGCATCTTTTGTCTTTGCATTTCATGTTTGCATCTTATCTTTCATTTCTTCTCATATGTGATTGAATTGCTATGTGTTTACTTGTGCTCTTTTGCCATGATCCCTTAGGATTCCTAGTCCCTCTGTTTAAGATGGGAGTAGGAGAGACATCAGGCTTTCAATCCAAGCATGCTAACATTAGGATATATTTCCCTTTCAATCACAACTTTAGGATCACTTTGCATGATAACATTAGGGTTGATTAGTTTCCCCTTAGTGTTTGTGTCTTCTCATCTCCTAACATCTTAAGACACTTGATAAAGGATAATAATTGTTGTTCGCTATGAGCCTTAAGTACTTGAGGAATGATGGTTGGAGGGCCTCCTCTCATACTGTCTAGAGTGTTTAGTGTATGCCCTTTGGGAAACATGCGATGGATTCACTCTCAATTCATAGTCTTTCGTGCAACATGAGTTACAAACTTAACTCAATTCACTTCTTGTTTAAAAAACACAAAACAAAACATCAAACCTTTTTATCCTTTGGGATTGTTGAAAATCATTTTCAGAAAGGGTGTGCTAATTCTTGGTTCTACCGCAAACAGGCAACGTCCCTAACTGCTGGAACGAAGGTTTAACCCTACTCAGTTAAAACACTTGAAATAGTCTGTGGTCGTGTCAGCCCGAACTACGTTTGCTATGATTTCTCATACCAGATGAGGATACGTAGGCACAAGATGACGATGTCTTGGAGAGCAACCTTCCCCCCTTTTTTCACCCGTAGTTTTCTAAACTATGTTGACTCTGACTTTCCCATTGCACGAGGGAATACGTAGGCATAGAGCGGCGATGCTCTATCGAGTCTCTTTTCTTTTCTTTTGTCCCGTTGAGCTAGTTTTTGATAGATTAATACCCTTTTAGATAGACAACAAGCATGGATCCTGTTGAGTATAACAGACGTGAGGGGTGCTCATACCTTCCCCTTGCGTAACCGACTCCCGAACCCAAGATTTGGTTGCGATGACCTGTCTTTTCCCTTTTCCATAGGTTTTCTCTGATCGTTTCCTTTCCCTCTCTTTGGGATAAATAACGAACGGTGTCGACTTTTATGTCTTTGCCGGTCCTTTTTCGCAGTAGTGACACTTATGTTGACAAAACAAAGAGATGAAATAAACATCTCAATAAGAATACCCAGCCAACCCCACCAGATTGGACCATCACTAGGGATGAGCATGAAGAACCAACATTTCTATTTCAATGTTACAACCTTCTCTAGGGGAAAAAATTATTCCACTCGGAGGCATAAAATCATGACTTCACCTGAGGGATTGCCATTATGAGCTTGATTTTCTTTGTTGGAAGAGAAAGATCCATGGAGATATTGCTAAGATTTACTGAAGTAATAACTTTTTGGGAAGCTAGAAAAGGATATCACAAGAACAAAGTGGTTATGCACTCTAGCTTGCATAATGATCATCATAATGAGTAACGACCCTTGCAACAAATAAACTTCAAATCTCCTATGCCCCAGATTACACGGTCTGAAGGAAAAAATTACCAAGAGGATTTTACAGAAGAATTGATATACAAGATGTCTCAATGTCTTCAAACTCTTGGAGAGATTCAACAAATCTCGATGTAACTGCCCCAGTTTAACTTTGATTGCACAACAAAGTCCTCAAACTTGTCTGTCAGACCATGGGAGTAACAACTGGGTAACAAACTTACCCATGTTGGTTGGTCGATCTGTAAATGAGTTTCTCCAGACTAACTTTATTTGCACAATAAAGTCCTAGGACTATGGTAGTACAACTAAGAAACAAACTTTCCCCTGTTGGCGAGTCATTGGATTCCTTGCCTTGAAAGGAGTTGGGAAACAACTAGCCATATGATGCCCTCAAGACGGCTTACCCCAATATTTTGAACTTTGAAGAGCTCTGCTGCTGATTCCTTAACTCTAGAATGTTTGATTAATAAATCCTTCAAATTGGTTGCCGCAGGCTGAGCTTCCTTTACCAAGTCAAATTCCCTAGCTGGCTACATTTGTTGGGATTCCTTTGATATTGGGTTGTCTTGCAAACAATATTGTTTATTAAAAATTGGCAATTTCAATGCAACACTCAAGCAAGATTTTAAAATCGAAATTTATTAATAAAAAAACACAATGGAGTGATTCAAAGATAAAAAACAAAGTGGATCCTGTCATTTACAGAATGACAGGTGAAGTGATCAACAAAAAGCAAAGATCATTAGAAGTTAGGTTATCTAACCTTGTTGTAGTATGCTTTTCAAAACAACCATACCTTAATTAGGTCTTTTAAAGGTTGTAATGTGGCTTGGTTCACGGTTCATGAAACAAAGGATAAAGGCTCAAAGTTTATTTGTTCCCACCTAATCTTTATAATGAACTTCAATCCTACGTTCAGTTAACTCAGACTATACATTCAGGCTCCTATAGGCTAGAAATTGAACTGATGATAGTTAGTGATGGTTCAGAAACCTAGGGAAGTCACTACTCCCTTATAACATTTGGTTGTTTTTGCTATTGAGGACTTTCAGAATGGAAGCTTTAAAGAATTCCTCTTTTTATTATCCCTAACTTTTGCATGAATTGTTTCTTTTGGGTTTACAGTCAGCGGGATGCCCTAGTTTTGCCTAAGTCTCCTTCATAGGTTTTGACTTAGCGGCCTTTTTCTTTTTTTAATTTTCCCTTTTTGAGACAGAAGGTGACTACCTGGTTTAATGACTATAGTGAACCATCATTGGTGTTAGTACCATGGTTCTATGGTTCTAGGATTGGCTAAATTTTGGTAAAACATGATTCTACACTGATGTTAAGCCAGATATCACAACATCTACATCTACTGTTATGACAATACTGCTGTCATGTGTTTAAACAGGATGTCATGACATCGCTGTCTTGTGCAGCAGGAACTAGCAGGAGCTGATGACAGAACTGTTGTCATGGATGCAGCAGGAGCTGATAACAGAACTGTTGTCATGGATGTCATTACCAATGTCATGACATCGTTGTCTGGTGCAGCAGGAGCTGATGACAGAACTGTTGTCATGGATGTCATACTGAGTGTCATGACATCAATGTCTGGTACAGTAGGGGCTGCTATGTTATATCTCTTGACAGAAGTGTTTTGGTCCTGTTGGATATTCCTCATCAGTATGTGCAGGCCAAAGTGATTCATTAGGAACAAAGTGCAGAGTTAATTAGTGTTCATAAAAAGGATCTTTGAGACTTTTTAGGAAACTATAATATGCTTGTTTCTACTGTCATGAAGAAGATTCTACAGAAGTGTTCAGCAGGGCAAGTTGGAAAGCTGAGAGTAAGTAAAGCTGAATGTCATGACTGAATGTCATAACATTGATCGTATGACATCAGGTGTGCAAGGTTTGTTTTTCTGTTATGATACCTGATATATCTCAGGCTAAATTTCAGGAAACCTGTTATGGCTTCTTAGTTATCTCAGGCAAGATTCTAGCCATGGCTGGACATAACATGAAGCAGTTGTGACCTAATTTGACAGCACCTTGAATTGTGGAAATTAGTGTTACTTTGTTAAACCTAATGTTTGTCACTTGTGACTAGCCCAAGCCCAGTCTGCATTTCTATAAAAGGAGGAGGAGAAGCAGAGAAAATCAGGCACTCACATCAAGAACAACTTGAGTGTAAAATAAAGGTCTAGGGTTGAGAGTCCCTTGTGTGTGTAAGTCACCCTTTGTATCTTTTGATACATTGTGGTAGACATATTTGTGAGTGAAAAGTGTATCTCTTCACGTGTGTTTTGTGAGTGATGAACTTGGTTCTTCACGTGTGTCTAGGGATCTTAGAATTCCTTGTGTGCCAAGCAATTGTAGGTTATATGATTGCTCTGGTTTATTGTGTATGAACAGGTGTGTTCATTGTCTCACTCAAAGCTGTTAAGCAAGAGTGTGTGTTCCTTGATCAAAGCTGTGAAGCAAGATCAAGGTGTGTTTCAAGTGTGTCTTCATATCTCTTTTATGTAATTGTTTTATGTCACTGTGGTGTGATTGAGGGGGAGTGAGTGGGTAAACCCTGATCTAGAGGTCTCTAGGTTGAAGTGTCATTGGGTAGGTTTTAAGTGAGGAGTGCAAACTGGGTTGTTTGACTCTGAATTAATTATGATAATAGTGAATTTCCTCCCTGGCTTGGTAGCCCCAAGATGTAGGTGATGTTGCACTGAACTGGGTTAACAATTACTGTGTTATTTATCTTTCTGCATTTACAATTCTACATAATTTAAATGGTTAGATAAATAAGTTTGTCAGCCTGTTGATGTTACAACAGACGTCATAACGTTGGTCATGACATTGGGACAACTTAAAGAAATTTAAATTGGTCATGGTTTGTCCTCGTCCTTGTTGAGCAGAGATCAATGTTCTTGGGACATATGAGATCTGCATACCAGAATTTCAATTGGCCTTTAGGCTTGGAAAACATCTTCAATACTTGTTCGCTGTGTGCGAAGGAAAACCTGTGAGCACAACCTTTATATGAAAGGTTTCTTGTATGCACATATTGCCAAGTTAATTGAGAACTACCCACCCCAAGGTTGAGATTACAATTTTTGTAAGGAATGAAAACTCCTACTTCTAGGCTCGAAGGGGTTAACAAGGGATTATCTTCCTTATTTTCCAGTGTTTAGGGATTGAAACAATGCCTTACATCATCAGGAAAAGTTTAATTGAAAGCATGCCAACAATTATGGATATAATGTTTTCGTCATCCTCCTTAATCTTTTCTTAAACAACAACAGTTTGATAAAGATAAGTGGATGCAAAATGATAAATATTTTTTTCTTTTTATGACAATAAGAGAAAATTAGTGGATACGAATGAATTGATTTAAAATGCATAAACATTTCATCAATCTTGCCAATTCAATAAAAAACAAAGCTTACAAGCATACATGAAATCAAAAAGCAAGGAAAATACAATTGAAAATACTGAAACAATCAAAATACAGCCAACTTCAGAGAATTGACTTAAACAACTTCTATTTTCAGGCATAGACAAGGGAACACCTCCATCACTGATTAGTTTCTCTTTGTGGTACATAACCTTGAGAGGCCTCATATGTCCTTTGTCTTTTGCTTCATGAGTTGAGACATTGGAATTTAGCTTACCTTCTTGAGGTTTCAGCAGCTCCAACAAGCTTTGCAACTTCAACTCAAAACCCTTTCACTCTTCAACTGGATGCCCCATTGTCCCAACATGGTACTTGCATTCAACTTCTGGGTGATCTTCTTCGAGGATCAGATCTTTGTCATAGATCAGCTTTTGCACAATAGATCCTAATGCCAAGCAAGTATCCAGGTTGTACCCTTCAGCCCCTTTATGAAACTCACAAGTCAAGTCCATGTTGTGCCATGGTCCTAGCACAGGGTTGAGATATCGTAGAGTCACCAACGAGTTCTGAATCAATAATGGATAAATCTTGCTCAGCAGCATAGAAATTGGCTTATAGTAGACCCTATTCCTTTTGACAGGATTCTTCTTATTCATCTTCTGGCTTTGAGAACCTTGAGGGAAAACAACCAATGGATGCTGAGGCACCGGATGAGGATGACATTTTGGCGTAGGCCCAAATGCTGGTTGACATAAAGTTTCTTCACGTGCGTTTCCTTGATGTGGAAGAAATGTAGGAGATGGTGAAGGATTGTTGACTTGAATCCCTCGAGGTGTGAAGGAGATCATCTCGGAGTCAATCAAATTCTGAACCTTGCTCCTGAGCACCTTACAATTTTCAGTTGAATTCCCTTGTGCCCCAACATGGTAGTTGCATTGGGTGTTGGCATCAAAGCCTGGTGGGTATGGAGGGATCATTGGATCTATCTCCTTCGGCACTATCAATCCACCTTTGATCAGATCTGTAAAAATCTGAATATATGACATTAGTAATGGAGTGAAATGCCTCTCTTGCTTCCTTGGCCTTTGTAGGGCGTGTTGATGTGGCTGACAACGGTATGAATGTTGATACTGAGGAGGTTCTGGAGTTGGAAGAACCACATGATATGACAAAGTGATAACTTCTCTGGGTGAAACAGGGTAGAAGTGCCCTTATTTCATCATCAAGTTCTGCAAAGTCTCTAAGGCCCAATTCATCTGGCGTTTGAGGATTCTGATATCCTCCTTCAAGGCTTCATGACCTTTTAAAAGCTCGTTCATCATTGCCATTTGTCCAGAATGTGTGATAGGTATCCCTCTAGAGATAAGAGGAAGAAAAAGATGAGACACAAGGCTGAGAAATGCGAATGCAAATGCAAATGTAACAACATGCTCATGCAATCCGAATGCAAACCAAGTGGTTTCAAAGATCTCAAAAGCAAAGTTGCAAACATTTTTGGAAAAACTTCAATTCATTAGTAATAAGGAAAGTTAAAACTTCGAAGTACAAATCAAGAAGCCCAAAATACAAGAGGAAAAAGCTAGGCCTAAAAGGGTCCCAAGAATCCCATCTAAGAAGGTCCTACTCCATGCATCCTCTTCTGCCTCTTCAATTCAGTGTTTTCCAAAATCAGCTTGTCGACGATCCCTTTCCAAGCACCTGATGTTGGAGGAATGTTGGAATACTCGTGAGTACTAGGAACCAGCTGCACGCTAGAGAAAAATAAATTCTCTTGCGCCACATGCCTCTCTACAACACGCCTCTCGAGCAACTCGATCAAGTCATCTTTCTCATTTAACTACTTCTTCATATCCATCTAATCAGCATAGATGACATGACACTTTCCTTCCCATGTGTCTCGTTCAAGCTTCAACCTTGCCAATGCTTCTTGATATTCCTCCATAAACTCAATAGGAATGGTAGATGACAATGTAGCAACAGGTTATGATGGCTTCTCAAGGAGATATGGCATCTAGAGGTCACGAGCTCGAGATCTAAGCCACTGAATAAAAGGTTCAAACACTACACAATTCCTCTTCCCTAAATAATTCTTAGTCCTCTTATGAATTGTCCCCCAAGCATGTAAAACTCTATCCTTAGTTTTTGTACTAGCCTCCTCATTAAGATAAAAGAAACTAGACAATAGGATGGTATTAGGCTTTTCCTTCATAGGGAACCCAAATTGACGCCTCGCAAGAATAGGATTGTAGCTAATTCTCCCTCAGATGCCAAGAAGAGGTATGTTAGGAAAGGAACCACAAATATCAATGATGACTCATTTGTCGTAGGCTGGGTCATACCAATGCATATAGGTGTGAGTAAGAGACATGAGTCTTTGAGACCATCGAAGCTTGTTTGGATTTTCCTTGAAGAGCTCAATCCGAGGCAAGTGTGAAATAAACCACTTGTAAAGTAGAGGAGCGCAACACAAAATGGTCCCACACCCCTTAAGGGTCCTATGATGAATGGAGTGATAAGTATCACCAACTAGTGTAGGCATAGGGTTCCCACTTAGAAAGATCTGAATGGCATTGACATCCACAAACTCTTCAACAGTAGAGAACATAACTAGCCCATAAATAAGAAGTGTGAGGATAGCTTCGAAGGCGTCCAAACTATTCATCTTAGCTAAGAAGAAAAATTTCTCTATCAAGAACTTAGAGGGCAAACCCTTGATTCCTCTCTTGGTAGTAAGGTTAGCTTTGACTTCAGACATCTCCAAGTGAATGTCATCAGGAATGTCCTTTGGTGATGGAATCTTCTCTGAACCACTAAAAGGCCCCTTATCCAATACTGGCAGACCAACCCAATATGAATACTACTCCAAAGTTGGGATGAGCTGATAGTCGATAAAGGTAAAGCAATGATAGAGAGGGTCATAGAATTGCACAAGAGTGTTAAGAACTCTCTCTTCCATCTTGGTCTTGACAATACTTAACAATCTTTCACGGCGCTTTCTGAAATCATCAGGAGATGACACCAAGGCTCCTAAATTTCTCAACTCCACCAAATCAAGTTTCTTGAAATTGAACATCTTAGTGCTTCTCTTTCCAAAATCCATGATACCTATGATTTTTTGCAAAGAAAAAGACAACTGAGTTCCTTGAAACCAAAAGAGGGTCATGAATGCAAGGATGAATGCAATGCACAAACACACACATATACACATATTCACGTATACACATCTATACATGTAAACAAACAAAGGGTATATGTTTGGAGATCACGAGCATGGAGCCATGGTCTAACCCACCCCAAAAGGTATGTACTATGGGTATATTCCTGCACAACAGGTTCTACAAAGTTCCCAGAGTCATCGATAAATCTCGTGTATTATCATCTTACACAACTGCTCGTGCGGGCCAATGATATTCTCAAGATAAACTCGTCTGAGTGTAGCATCGCATGACAACCACCACAGGTCTACACCTGTATGATCATTGCACTACGTCCTAAAAAAGCAAAGAAGGGTGAAGTGTAACTAAAGGTCGTCAGCTTCACGGACTCCCAGGTCAGAAAAAGTGATGTCAATACAACTACTCACATCATACATCAATAATCCCAAAGGGGCCTCCACTGAGTGTGGTTATCATATGCTAGACATGTTAGGACTACTCCCAACATCTAACTATTGATTATACCATAATCCTATCATAGGTGTACGCTCAAGTTCGAGTTAGTAGTTATCTCACCACTCAAGGTAACCATCTTGCATAAAGAAAATCCCAAGCACAAGTAGACATATAGACATATATTTACAACTATACAGATATTAAGCTATTGCGGTGAAATCTTTTCACCAGTGAAGTAGACATATAGACATATATTTACAACTATACAGATATTAGGGGAAATATTTTCCCCAGTGAAGTCACCATTTCTGTTGCGGTGAGAATCAGATATTAAGCTATTAGGTTAACTTGAATCACAAATCATGAATTTCACCACCGAGCTTTGATTTATCCAAAGGAAAGGGTAAAGATCGAAGAAAACCCTAAGTGCGCTATGTAACAACAAAGCTAAGAGAATCTAAGGTTTGGGGGTTGGTTATACCTAGGGAATGTGTTAGCATCCTAAGTATTTGTAGTACTCAACAAGAACCTCTTGTTAGTATTTTTGTTATGCTAAAGTTTGCTTGCTAAGGGAAAATGTGCTAAGCTAAAGACCTAGGGTATACATAAAGTATGCTCGCCAAGGCATCACATCTCGTGCCTACGTATCCGGACTAGGATGGAATAAGAGCATTTGTAGTTCACCTAACTAGGGATGAGGTATTCTTGATGATGATCAAGGTTCAAGAGGGGAAGTAAGTGTTCATCACTATGACACTTACATGTCGTTCGACGACTCCAATCTTAAGGCTAGGATAAAGGGATAAGGTAAACTAATTTCGGTCGCGCGGTAGCGTGAGATAAGGGAGTTAGCTGTTAGTTGTTAGAGGGATCGAAAAGATATCACATCTTATGCCTACGTATCTTAACTAGGAAATATGAATCATATGTCGTTTTCCTAATTAGGGTGAGGAACTCTTGATAATGATCAAGGTTCCATAGGGGAATAAGTATCCATAACCACGGTACTTACATGAAGTTAACAAACTCCCTAAGTCTAAGTTAAAAAACTAACTAAGGTTTACTTTAATAAAAGTGTAAGGGGAAAGTAAGTACTCATAATAATGATACTCACATAGAGTTTACAAACTCTACACTTAATTCTAAGTTATAAAACCAATTGGTTCTAACAAGACCAAAAAGAGGGTGGGTATCTACAACAATAGTACTCACATAGGATTCACAAACCCTAATCTAAAGTTAGGTTAAAAAAGGAAGATGGCTCTAACAAGGCTAAGGAAAAGATCCTAACAAGGTTATAAAGTGGGTAGGAAAGCAACTAAAGTATCCTAAGGTATGACTTACAAGTCAACATGGGAACTTTCCTTTGGAATCAGGCACAGGCAATTAATACGAGACAATAGGATCAAGTCATGAAAATAATAGACACAAAAGAGAATCAGGCCAAGATAAATAACATGAATGATGATAAACACAACATAATGAGAAATTACATAGTCAATACAAGGATCGAGATTAAGATCAGACAAATGAGCCAAAGCTCCAAATTAAGGAATCAAGCCACAAGTTACCTAGCCGAAAGTTAGAAATTAAATCGATTAGTAGATGTTGAAAATGGAAATGATCAAATACAAAACCTAAATATCTACATCCTTAACATAAATTTGAAAAGATTAATTCATAAAATAGTTAAGAAAATGTTTTGACCCTTTTTTATATTTAAATTTATTCAACAAATAAATTAATTAAACTAAATAATCAACAATAATTCTAACCAATATAAAAAAACAAGATAAGGTTTCAAATAAGGAAATGATTATAAACTAAATAATCAAATCAAACTACACCAATATAATAATTGGATAAAAAACAAAAAAATTAAGACAAATCAAGGAAAAATCAATAAATTAGTAAGAGTGAACATAACTATTAAAACAAACTCATTAAATCAAAGAGATAATCTTAACTAATAATGATAATGACCAAGGTTCCATAGGGGAATAAGTATCCATAACCATGGTAGTTACATGCAATTAACAAACTCCCTAAGTCTAAGTTGAAAAACTAACTAAGGTTTACTTTAACAAAAGTCAAAGGGGAAAGTGAGTACTCATAATAATAATACTCACATAGAGTTTACAAACTCTACACTTAATTCTAAGTTATAAAATCAATTGGTTCTAACAAAACCAAAAGGAGAGTGGGTATCTATAACAATAGTACTCACATAGGATTCACAAACCCTAACCTAAAGTTAGGTTAAAGAGGGAAGATGGCTCTAACAAGACTAAGGCAAAGATCCTAACAAGGTTATAAAGTGGGTAGGAAAGCAACTAAAATATCCTAAGGTATGACTTACATGTCAACATGGCAACTTTCCTTTGGAATCAGGCACAGGCAATTAATACGAGAAAATAGGATCATGTCATGAAAATAATAGACACAAAAGGGAATGAGGCAAAGAGAAATAACATGAATGATGATAAACACAACATAATGAGCAATGACATAGTCAATACAAGGATCGAGATTAAGATCAGACAAATGAGCCAGAGCTCCAAATTAAGGAATCAAGGCACAAGTTACCTAGCCGAAAGTTAGAAATTAAATCGATTAGTAGATGTTGAAAATGGAAATGATCAAAACAAAACCTAAATATCTACATCCTTAACATAATTTTGAAAAGATTAATTCATAAAAATAGTTAAGAAAATGTTTTGAGCCTTTTTTTATATTTAAATTTATTCAACAAATAAATTAATTAACCTAAATTATCAACAATAATTCTAACCAATATATAAAAACAAATAAGATAAGGTTTCAAATAAGGAAATAATTATAAGTCAAATAATCAAAACAAACTACACCAATATATTAATTGGGTAAAAAAAACAAAAATTAAGACAAATCAAGGAAAAATCAATAAATTAGTATGAGTGAACATAACTATTAAAACAAACTTATTAAATCAAAGAGATAATCTTAATTAATAATAATAATAATAATAATACTAATAATAATAATAATAATAATAATAATAATAATAATAATAATAATAATAATAATAATAATAACCTAAACTATTAATAATCTTGAAATTACTAGAAAATAAAACTACTAAATGATTTTAATTTACTTAAAAAGACTGCTAATAAAGGAAGAGAAAACAAACATTAAAAAAAATGAACAACATGGGCTTAGAAGAAATAAACAGGTCTGGGTCGGTTCATGTGTTAGGGGTGCATTTGTGAAAGCGACACAAAGCCTGATATCCATGAGGCCCAAATGAACATGAGGTAAATGGTTTGAACACAAAACCTAAATCCAACACAAAAGAAACATAAATGCGTAAGAGAAGAAGAAGTACGACCTCAAAAGAATTGTCTTTCTTCCGTTTCTTCCCCTAAAACGTGATTACGTTTGCCACAACTGTCTCCAAAATTGATCATTGATCAAACACGTCTTAGCCTTCTTCTCTATGGAGTCACTCCCTCGATATCACTACCTTCTCCATCTCTCCTCATTTTGCTTCTCTTGCAGTGATGATAGGTGGAAGGTAAGTGAGGTTATCGTGGTTTTTTGTTGTTTTGCGTGGAGGTGGAGTTCAGGTTCAGGGAAAAATTGAATGTGATGATGCGGCCGCTTTTCGGGTTGTCACGGTGTATTTTAGTGTTGTTGGTTGAAAGGAAAGAATTATGGTGAGTGTCAATGGTGGTGGTGTAATCTGCGTAATGTTTGCAGAAGGATTCAAGGTTGATGATTTTCAAAGATCCTGGTGAGTTTCCCCCTCCAAACTCTTTATGTTCTTGCTACTATTCTTTTTTGGTTTCTGATCCTCCCTCCTCTTTTTATTATTTTTTCTTTTTTCCTTCTGCTTCTCTTCCTTTTAACTTAGAAAAAACCATCTCGTTTCCCCCGTTTCTTCCTTGTCTTGTATTATCATGTAGCCTTTTCTTCGCAGGAAATCAATGGTCGTTGTTTTTGGGTGATTGTGTGTTGTCATACAATTTTGCAGCACTGTTATTTTTGTGAAAGGATGTTGCAGGTTGAAGCAGGAAGACAGTCACAACAAGTTTTGTCTTGGTGTGGGTTTGGCTTGTAGTAGATGTAATGTCATTGTGTAGCATGTCCTTGTTAGTAGGTTTTGAGATGCTGTTAGTTTGGATGTTTGTAGAGCAGCGTCATGGTACGGTTTATCACAACAACATGTTTGTTTTGGTTTATGAGTGTAGGTGTGATGTGTATGCACAACTAGCACAATGGTTTTTTTGAATATTTCAGTAGGAAATTTGGACGAATTGTTGTTACATGGATAGGTTGGTGGTACGGTTTTTTTGGCTTGGAGTAGTGTGATGCCGAAATTGGTGGTACAAATTAGCAGTAGCAGGAACTCACATGTTGTGCAGAGGTTTTGGCATATAATGGTGATATAGTTTCAAATGATTTGTGGTGTGTTGCCTTTGGAGAGTGGCAAGTCAAGTTTAACTTTCCTTTATTTTTTTGTATATTTGTGGTAATTGATTGTAAAAAAAATTGCTTTAACTACAATGGAATGTACTTTAATTGAGCTTATGAATATTATAAAGAAAATGGACCTTTGTAGAGATTTTTCTTTTTGGTGATAATGCATTTGTACAAAAAAATGTGAAAACATTTAGAAAAATGGATTGAACATAAAAGGATATGAAATTAAAAATGGATAATTGGTCTTTGTTTTTTTCAAAATGGATATTGGATATGAGATTTTGACATGAATTAGATGTGCAAAAATGGATTTGAAAATGGTTTTAGAACTGAATTTTTGAATATGAATATGGATAAATGAATTTGGAAACAAATGAAATGGATTTATAAATGAATTGGAAAAAAGGATAAAATTTGATTAAAAATGGAATCGAAAAAGTGGACTGAGATGGTCATGACATGAAAAATGGTTTAGAAACAAGAATTGTCTCTCCATTGATATTCCCCAACAACACACTTATGAATTCAACACAACCCTAATATGCTAATATTCAAACATAAATTACTGATTCCTAACAAAATCCAATCTTTGAGAATGCAACAATCTCCTCTTTCCTGACTAAGATCAACTTACACCCGATTGAACTGAAACAGCATTGCACACACACTTAGCCTGCTAGTCTCAGATGAAATTCAACCGAACGAAATTTGCTTGACTTAAATACAAAGGGTGAGAAACCCTAATGTTCGTGTTGAGTGTATACTAACACAATGACTTGATGAGAACCATAATCCTGATTCAAAGTCCTTCTAGTCAAGACACTGATGAAACCTTAAACAAACGATACCTTTGTAGCGATTTAGAGAAACTGAGTCGTGCCTTGATAAACTTCTGATAAGAACTTCTCATGAAAATTGAACATCCAACACCTCTGCCTCAAACTTGAGTACAAATAACTGAAAGAGACAACCTCTCAACAGAAATCCACCTCAGCAAAAACCTCCTATCCAAAACCCTGATTCAACCACCTTTGGAGCTTCTGGAATCAAACCCAGATTCATAAATGAAACAAAACAAACAAAAGCTGATAAACTGGTTAGTCATTCAATATGATTGACCTAGAATGATATGCAAAAGATCAAAGAATCTAAGGGATAAAATTTGGGGTATGACACCGGTGATACAACTCGTCTGAACCAAGACCAAGAAAAGGAAGCAAATAAGACATCTGTCAAGAAAGATAAAAAAAAATGCAGCATGATGCTTGATGTGCAAATGCAAATGCAAAAGTTTTCAAGGAACTTTAAGATATAGAGCAAATTGCGTACATCATAGTATATGAGAGGAAAAAAGGATTAAAAGTTTAAAATACAATTGTGAAGCTCATTTTATTAATAATGGATAAAGGATTAAAAGTTTAAAATACAATTTCAACATCCTAATACATGAGAGGAAAAAAGCTAAATCTATGAAATCATGCCAAAAGATGATCCAACTCCAAGCTGATACTTATTGTGAACCCTCTTGATCACTCTCTCTCATAGATGGTCTTCATGGTGTCCTTCTCCATCACAAGTTAGTCCAAAATACTCTTCCATGCTCTAGAAGTAGGAAGATGGATAGATGATAAAGTGCTAGAGGAAAATAAATCCTCTGGCTCCCTTGATCTCTTCATAACACGTTGATCCAACAACTCAATCAAATCATCATTTTGCTTCAGTTGCTTCTGCAACTCCTCCTTCTCTAAGTTGGAAGCGTGAAACTTTCTTTGCCATACTTCTTTCTCTTGCTTCATTTTAATAAAAGCTTCTTGAAGACTTCCTCTATCATCAAAGGGAACAAGAGCAGATGATGGTCTAACAATATGGAATAATGGCTTTTCCAGAGGATAAGGCATCTTGAGTTTGCAAGCTCTATCACAAATCCACTAAATGTAGAGTTCAACAACCATGCCATGTTGCTTTCCTAACTGGCCCTTTCCCTTCCTATAGACATTGTGCCAAGAATACATAATCCTCGTCTTCAACTCTAAGCTTTCCACTTCATAGAGGAACAAGAAGCTTGATAACATAACATTATTAGGTTTGTCTTTCAAATAATATCCAAACTGGCATCTAGCAAGAATAGGGTTGTAGTCGATTCCTCCTCGTGTACTAAAAATAGGTACATTTGGAAAATATCCACAACTATTAATTATCACTCCACTATCATATGTTGAGTTATACCAAGTCATATCTGCATGAGTGAGGGAAATAAGCCTCTGAGACCACCTAAGCTTATACCAGAATTTTAAGTAAGCAAAAAAATAGGATCTAAAGAGAAGGATGTGAACCTAATGGCTCACACTTCCTTGAGGACCTCAACTAGAGAAGACTGATACTTTTATAGTGAATGTTCTAAACATATGACAGGGGTTCAGAAAGTTGTTGGTAGATATCATGCCTCATCCCACAGGTTCTGTTAAATTTGGTGATGGGTTTAAAGGTGAAATCAAAGGAGTTAGAAATTCGGTGTGTGTTGGATCACCTAGTTTAAAAAATGTTCTCTTTGTAAAAGGACTAATTGTTAATCTCATTAGCATTAGTCAGTTGTGTGACCAATGAGCATTAGCTAATTTCTCAAAGACAGAATGTATTGTCAAAAATGATAAAAATGTTGTTCTGATGAGAGGTATAAGGTCGAAAGACAATTGTTATCTGTTGGAACCTAAAATAGCTGCTTAGTCTTCCACATGTTTTGTATCAAATGAGGAAGAAGTGAAGTTATGGCACCATAAACTTGGAAACCTTCATCTTAACAGAATGAGGGAAATCATATCTGGAAGATCCATTAGAGGAATACCATAACTCAATGTCAAAGATGGGAAATTTTGTGGTGAGTGTAAGGTTAGGAAGTAACCCATGATGTCAACTCAAATGTTACAACATCAGACTACCTTCAAGGTATTGGAACTTCTTCACATGGATTTAATGAGACCAATGTAGGCAGACAACTTGGATGAAAAGAAATATGTCTATATAGTTATTAATGACTTTTCAGGGTTTGCATGGATAAACGTTCTTGAAGAAAAATATGACACTTTTGAAGTCTTTAAAGAGATATGTCAAAATGTTCAAAAAGATCAAAATAGTATGATTGTCAAGGTTAGAAGCTATCATGACAAGGAGTTTGAGAATGCAAAATTCTCTGAATTTTGTGCTTCTAAAAACATCAGTTATTAATTTTCTTCTTCCAACTCTTCTCAACAAGATGGAACTATTGAGAAAAAGATAAGGGCTATACAAGAATCTGCTAGGGTCATGCTTCATGCTAAGCACATGCCATATCATTTTTGGGCAGAAGCAATGAATACTGCTTGTTATATTCATAATAGAGTTACCTTGAGAATCGGTACTTCAACTGGTATTTATAAATTATGCAAGGGAAGAAAACCTACTGTCAAGTACTTCCATGTCTTCAGAAGCAAATGTTATATTCTTGCTGATCGTGAACAAAGAAGGAAAATGGATCCCAAAAGTGATGAAGGGACATTCCTAGGTTACTCCACAAACAGCAGAGCCTATAAAGTATTCAACACAAGAACTAAGACAATGATGGAATTTGTTACTGTTGTGATAGATGACTCAACTCTAGAGAAGCATACAATCAGGAAAACAAAAGGCCCTCTATCAGAATTCAGAAGGATCATCCCAAAAAAATCATAATAGGAAATCCTAATGAAGGGGTTATTACAAAATCAAGGGAGGTGATATCAATGCTTGTTTTTTTTCAAAAAATTGAACCTAAAAATATGAAATAAGCTCTAACTGATGAGTTTTGGATCAATACAACGCCAGAAGAATTGGAGCAGTTCAAAAGAAATGAAGTTTGAGATTTAGTTCCTAGACTTGAAGGAACAAACATCATTGGCACAAGGTGGGTCTATAAGAATAAATCTGATGAAAATGGAATGGCTACCAGGAACAAGGCCACACTTGTGGCTCAAGGGTACACTCAAATAAAAGGTGTTGACTTTGATGAGACCTTTTCTTTAGTTGCTTGTCTTGAATATATAAGACTCTCACTAGGAGTGGCATGTTTGCTAAAGTTTAAGCTATTTCAGATGGATGTAAAGGGTTCCTTTTTGAATGGATTATTACAAGAGGAGGTTTATGTTGAACATCCAAAAGGATTTATGGATCCCACTTTTCTAAATCATGTGTATAAACTGAAGAAGGTTCTTTATGGTCTAAAGAAAGCCTCTAGGGCTTGGTATGAGAGGCTGACAGAATTTTTGGTCAACAATGGGTATAGAAAAGGAGGAATAGATAAGACTTAGTTTGTTAAATAAATGGATGGAAAACACATAATTGCTCAGATATATGTATATGACATTGTCTTTGGTGGGATGGCAGACCATATGGTCCAACATTTTTCCAAACAGATGCAGTCTAAATTTGAGATGAGTTTAGTAGGAGAATTGACCTATTTTCTTGGCCTTCAAGTTAGACAAATGGAAGATTCTATTTTCATATCTCAAAGCAAGTATTCCAAGAACATGGTTAAGAAGCTTGGCATGGAAAAGGCCAGTCAGAAAAGGACTCATGCACCTACTCATTTGAAGCTTTCCAAATATGAGAATGGGATTAGTGTGGATCAAAGTCTTTACAGAAGCATGATAGGAAGTCTATTATATCTGACTGCTAGCAAACCTGGTATCACATTTGTTGTTGGGGGGTTTGTGTTAGGTATCAATCTGATCTCAAAGTTAGTCACATTAATCAAGTAAAGAGGATTCTAAAGTATGTGAATGATACTTGTGACTATGGAATGATGTACTCACATGGTTCTGATGCCATGTTGGTTGGATATTGTTATGTTGATTGGGCAGGTAGTGCTGATGATAGGAAAAACACATCTGGTGGATGTTTCTTCTTAGGAAACAACCTTATCTTTTGGTTCAGTAAGAAGCAGAATTGTGTGTCTCTATCCACTGCTGAGGATAAGTACATTGCAGCAGGAAGCAGCTGTCCTCAGCTACTTTGGATGAAGTAGATCTTGAAGGAGTATAATATCAATCAAGATGTCATGACATTGTACTCTGAAAACTTGAGTGCTACCAACATATCCAGGAATCATGTTCAACATAGTAGGACAAAACATATTAACATTCGTCATCACTTTATCAGGGATCTTGTTGAAGACAAAGTGGTCAGTCTTGAACATGTAGCCGATGGTGGAAATTTCTGGAAAAATTTGAAGTTCAAGCAAAGGTTCAATGGCTGTCAAAAGCTTGGAAATGAAAGCAGTGAGGTCCTCTATTTATAGCTCAAGATGATGGAATGATGCGAGGGGTGAATTGAGTGGAAATAGGGGGAGTTCGTGTGCGCCCCACATCATGAAGAAAGTGTGACTCAAAATCACTTAAAACTCAGCTAAAACTTTCATTTCAAGGATCAATTAAACTTTGGAAACTTCACTAAACATGTTTAAGTGATTAACTCTTGCCAAATTAACGTGTAATTGGAGATTAAATGAATCAAAATTCTGATCATGGAGCTTTCTAAAGTTTTAGGTCACCATGCTCAACTTAATGGGGTATCCTACTCAATAGGCTTTTTAATCATATTCTTCTTGAAATGTGTAGTCTTCATGGCCTAGTTTAAAATGTGCCAAGAAAGGTTTCATTTGGACATTTGAGGAGAAAGTTATGGGGTTTTGAAATTGGCATAAAAGAATGGTGTCGCAACTATGAAAAACACCAGGCGGAAAATAGAAGAGTCGCCACCTTTCGTTATTTATCCCAAAAAAGGGGAAAGGAAACAATCAGAAAAACCTGATGAAAAAGGGAAAAGACGAGGTCATTGCAACCAAGTCCTGGATTCGGGAGTCGGCTACGCAAGGGGAAGGTATTAGCATCCCTCACGTCTGTCATACTCGACGGGATCCACGCTTGTTGTCTATCTAAAAGGGTGATTATCTATCTACGCTAAAGGTCTCAGGGACAAAAGAAAAGAAAAAGGAGGACTCGACAGAGCATCGCAGCTCTGGGCCTACGTATTCCCTTGTGCAATAGGAAAGTAAGAGTCAACGTAGTTCGGCTAACTACGGGTGAAGGGGGGAAGGTTGCTCCCCAAGACATCGCGTCTTGTGCCAATGTACTTTCATCTGGTATGAAAGATCAGAGAAAACGTAGTTCGGGCTAAAAAGACCACAGGTTGGTTCAAAAGTTTTTAGGCCCAAGTAGGGTTAACAAGTAGTTCCAGCAGTTGGTGTATGTAGCAAGACCATTGGAGACTTAGGCGTTACCGTTTGCGGTAGAACTAAGAGTTAACGACACTCTTTTATCTGAAAAAATTTTCCTTGATTAAGATCCCGAAGGATGAAAAAGATTTAAAGTGTTTTTTTGAATTCTTTTATGGAAGAAGTGTTTTGAGTTTTGTTTGTAACTCATGTCGTACTGGAGACTATGACTTAGGAGCGAATGCGTCGCATATCACCCAAAGGGTGTACACTAAACACTCTAGGCCATTGAGAGGAAGCCCCCCAATCACCATTCCCCAAGTAGCTTAAGGCTCGTAGCGTACAACACTTGTCATTCTTTATTATGTGTTTTGAAAGTGTTTGAAGATGAGAAGAGAAAGGACACACTAAAGGGGGACTAACTCAATCCTAAAAGTTGTCATGCAAAGTGGACTTAGAGTTGGGATACAAAAGGGGACTACCTAATGTTATCATGCAAGGTTTAGCACCTAATGTCTATCATAACCTCTCTTGAAGAAGAAATATTAGAGATCCTAAGGGAAAGAAAACAAAAGAAGAAGAAGAAGAAAAGACATGCAAATGCAATCATGCAAACATAGAATGCACAAATAGGATGAAAGTGAGGGAGGAAATGTAACAGGCCAGTTTTTCAATAGTTAATTATTCGTATTAAATAATTAATTTATTTGGATGATTTTAATTATTGAAATTATTGGTAGATATTTGAGAAGAGAAAATATTAGAAGGAAATAAAAGAGAGAGACATATAAGAGGAAAGTGGAAAGAAAAGAAAAAAAAATAAAAACATAAGAGAAAAAGAACAGAAAGAAAGAGGAAGAGGAGAAAAGAGAAGGAAAAGAGGGAAGAACTTGGGATCATCAAGAACAACTCCTAAGCTTTGGACTAATCAAGGTAAGGGTGTGAAATTTTGTTATTCTATCAATGTCTATGGATTGTTTGGATGTTTTCTCCATTTTCCATTCTAGGGCATAATGAGTTTAATCGATAGAAACCGAGTTTTAACGGTCAAAAATGAGAATAAGTGGTATAATTTAGTCGGGGGAGGTTAGACTAAGGCTATGGAACTTGTTTGGTGAGAATCGGTCGATTTTGTGGAGAGTTATAGAAGTTGGACAGTGAGGGTTTTGAAGTTTGCAGACACTCGCTAGCTTGTTCGCTAGGCGAGATGGTCGCGAATGTTCGCTGTAGCGAGTAGGTAGCGAGCGGTCCCAGACTTGGGCAAAATGGGTTTGAGGTTCTTTGCTGGTAGCGAATGGGGCAGCGAAGGTTCGCTAGGACTTCGCTGTAGCGAGCTGGGTAGCGAAGCAAGACAATAGCTTCTGTTTGCCTTCGCGAGCTTGTTCGCTAGGCGAACAGGTAGCGAGCACTTGCTAGAGACTCGTTACGCGAGCATGCTAGCGAGTGTGACAGCAATTGGTTTTCTTTGTGATTCCATTCCATGTTGATTCCTTGGTTCGATTGTGTTCGATCCTTGTTGGAATGAGTAATTGTGTGGTGTGGGTAGCTGTATGGCGTGAATCCTAGATTATGAATTGTGGTCTTTTGACATATGTAATGCATTGCTTTATTCGAGGGAAAATGCATGATGAATTGTGATGAGGTTTGCTTCCATTTGGCACGACATTGTGAATGCATATTGATTGTATGCGATTGTGTGTGAAGAATGCATGAGAATATATTGCGAATATATGTGCATTGTTTGGTAAATATGATGATAATGTTGAGAATATGTATATATGCATGAGTCGTTCTCACTAGGGTAAAATGACAAGATGTTGTTCCTAGTGAAGTATAAGTGATATAGACTCGCTCTCCCTGGGGTAGAATGATGAGATATCGTTCCTAGTGGAGTAATCACTAGGGTAGAATAACGAGATGTTGTTCCTAGTGAGGTATAGTGATATGGTCGTGTACACTGGGGTAGAATGATGAGATATTGTTCCTAGTGGAGTAATCACTGGGTTAGAATGACTATGTGTCGTTCCTAGTGAAATGATCGTCGGGGTAGAGTAACCGAGATGTTGTTCATGGTGAGGTACTAGTGATGTACCCATAATCTCAATTGGAGATCGGTGAGAATGGATGAGTTGCATTGAGTCTTATGGTAAATATGCATATTCGTTTATACCCTTGTCGTGATGTATATGATGATTGAAATGAATTGTGGTGAGAAATGTGGAATATATGTATTCTATACTTGTGTATATATATAATCATGCATTGATTATTATGATAATATTTCTCACCCTTCTGCTGTTTTATAATGCTCTATGAGGCATTGCAGATTAGCTTTGATGGAAGTCTTTTGTGAAGTATAGCTTCATTCTTTTGGTCGGTTATGCTCTGATATGTAGCACTGGGTAGTTAGGATTGTATAGTATTCTTTTGGGATACATTTTGTATATGTATCTGATGGTAAATGTTTATGTAAACACGAATGATGTGATGAAACAAACTGAATGATATGTATTGATATGATTACATGTTTTAAGTGATTCTATGTTTAGATTTTCCGCTTTAAATTCTAAATATTGCGATGTGGGTGTAAGGACTAAGTTCCTCTATTGAGCTACCCCACTATTACATGTCTTTTATAGAGCGGGTGTTGTATGTTATTTTGGTGAATGATGTGACATACTTCTTTTATACCATGTTTCAAATTTACTCTGATGAAATTTTATTATGTGCTTATATGATTTATTTGTTTATTTAGGGGTATAGAAGGGGGTGTTACAGGAAATATGTGTGGGGCAGTAGCCTCCACAAGCTCATCTCAACCTCAAGCATGCATATGAGAATGCAAAAGAAGAAGATAGAAAAGAAGGCACAAGACAAAATCAAACAATAAGAAGAAACCACACCAAAATGCACCAAAAGTGGGATGAAATGACCTAAGTCAAATAACATCAACCACAAGTGCCAAAAGCCAAATCAAATGAAAGGAAAGGAAACAAAAGTGAGGATGGGAGGCTATATGAGGACAACAAGGAACTCATAATATGCACTCAACCATAAGCATCACAAGAAAGGTGCAAAAGGAAGCACAAAGAAGTCCTCATGGATTCATCACTTTAGGCATGCTTCAAATACCCCTAAAGGAGGGACCAAGCCACCTTAACTAATACTCCAAGGTCATGGGACAGAATGGGAGATGAGAGAAGAGAGCTCAAAATCAAAAAACCAATCAAAAGAAAATGCAAGCATACACACCAAAGAATGCAAACATGCTACACAAGGAAACCCTAAATGGAAGCAACAAAAGAAACACACAAATGAACAAGTAAAGCATAATGTCATGACCTAAAATTGAGCAAGCAGCAACCTTAACATGTTAGGAACATGAATCAAAAGGAATTGAAGGCTCAAAGGATCCATCAAAGTCATTTCCAAAGCAAACTAGGTCAATGTGTATGTATGAACCTCCCTTTGGGGTAACTTGACTTGCAAGTTCCTCAAAATTAGGAAAATGATTCAAAAAGGGCCAAATAAAATTCACAAGGTCCATAAACACGTTGGTAAACAGAGGCCAAGATATTACAATCAAGGTCAATTCATAACACTACCAAAGAAATTGATTCACAAGGGTGTCCCATTGTGAATGAGGAGTGTCGAGGGTCAAATGAAATGGAATCAAAGTCAAACAAAAACTCAACAAAACAGAGGCAAAATGGTCCTCAAAAATCAATCAACTCATCATGGATATGAGGATTAATTTTCAGTCATTAGATCAAAAGGAAAAAGGAGAAACAAATCAAGAACAAAGGCATGTCAAGAATTAATCCAAACAAAATATCTCCAATTAATAATTCCTTTTTAAAATGAAAAATAATCCAAAAAAATAAAATAAAAATTCTAAAAATAAAAGGACATCCTAAAATGTCTAAAAAATATTTTTGATGAATTTTATTAATTGGAGAACTATTTTTGAATGAATTAATTCCAAAAAGTCATGAAAATAAAATAATAGGAAAATAAAAAGAAATGGAAAAAGCAAGGTGCAAACAACAACAAAATAACGTGTAAAACCATGGGCCTCAGGAAAGGGGGGGCTAAAAGCAAAAGAGGCCCAGTTCTACAAGCGTTTTAAGTGAAACACTGCGCTTTGGAGGATCAGGTAAGGTTGGTCAATGTGCGTGCACGGTGCGTCATGTTAATGGCCATAGGATCAAGCAGTCAACAAATCAAACAGATCAAACACACACACGTGGATCTGGAAATGATTTAAACATGAAAAGAGAGGGAGAAACCAGGTGGCCGGAGCACGGCGGCTCCGGTCATCTTCTCCGGCGTGAACAAAACGCAGGTGAACATCAACTTCACCAAAACATGCAAACAAGCAGTCTAAAATCATCTACAAGTTACGTAGATCTCAAATCCATAATCCATTTTCATTTTCAGTTCATAAATAAGCCAAATCAAATCCATGAAGTTTGGAGCTCAAATCACAAAAGTTCATAAACAAGAACAAGTACTATCCAGAAATGATCTACACAGCTCATAAGTCACAAACCTACAAAAATGGCGTCCTAATTCATCATGAATTGAGAGAACTGTTGAGAGATAGACTACCTAATGGAGTGCTTCCATTGAGCCTTCAATTCTTGATGAAGCTTGAAGGAAAACGCCCAGAAACGATCCTTGATCTTCACTGAAGCCTTAGATGTGCTTGATTTGGCTTGAAATTGGTTGATTTTAGAAATTCGTATTTCAACTTTCCTTGAGCTTTAGCAACTGTGTTCTTGAGAAATTCTTCACCAATTTCCCTTCTGAGGATTTGTACACGATGCTGAAGTTATATACAATGGATTTGGAAGGAAATGAGGCCCAATCAAAGTGGTTTTAGGTCCAATTGGAATCCAATTTTTTGCACATGAAACCTCCAAAAATGCACACGAAAATAGAGTTGTTATGACTTGGTTTTTGGCTCAGGTAGCTTGCATATACTTCATTCTGATCCAATGAATAGGAATTGTCCCTTATTTTGATCCTATGGTGTGATTTGCATATGTTACTTCCACTTGAAGCAAGTATGAAAATGGTCATGACAAAGAGCTCAAATTGCAAATTCAAAAGTGTCATTGTTCTTAGAATGTTTTGTGGACTCAAAAAATGCACACACTTGAAAAAAAATGATCCCAAATGAATTTAATTGGATTTTCTCCTTTTAATGCCTTTTTTTATGAAATTTCTTCCATCAATCCTTCAATCCAAGCTTCAACCATGATATGAGATGGTTTAGTAATGAAATTGACCCCATTTTTGAGCAAGTTTGATGTTAGAAATATTTTCATTTGAAGTCTGCAAAGTGGTGAAATGGACCTATAATGAAAATGACCTGTAATCTTACTTTCCCAAAATACCCTTGCCTTGCAAGCTTCATAACTTGAGCTATACAAATCAGATGAAAGACTTCTAGTACTTTTTGGAAAGCTAAGATCATGAAGACCAACTTTCATGTTTGGGTCAAAGTGAGGAGAAACATCCTTCTAGGTCAAAAGTGGCTTGGAAGTTGGTTGACTTTTGTTGACCAAAATAACATTCATCTGAGGACCTGTAACTTTTCAGCATCATAACTTGAGTTCTAGAAATCAGATGAAGGACTTCTAGTACTCAAAAGAAAGCCAGAAACATGCTCTACAAGTTTCATGTTAGGGTAAAGATGATATGAGACTTTTATCTTGAGATAGGTGGTCTTGAAGTTGGGCACTAAATAGGGGATTTTACACTGAGAACCCTAATTTAGCAACTTCTCACACTCTTGATTCTTGATAAATTGATCTTGAAATGATATATTATACATCTCAACATAACATTCCATGACCACAAAGACTTGGAATTGAGTCTTAATCTCCTTTAATTTCACAATTGATTGAGGGTTGACCAGATGAAAACCCTAACTGCATCACCTTTGACTGTGACTCCTTATACATGACACAACAACTTGAATAAGCTCCACAATGGCTCTCAAAGCACTCAATGAGCTTCCTCAACATCCCACATCCATAATCATGAATTCACAATCCTTTGATGATCTTCAATTGGCCTCCAAGTTAGGAGCTGATCCACATACATCCATCAACTCTTTCAAAGAGCATTGACCACTTCTTGATGACTTTGATGAGCACTCATGCTTGAGTAAAACCCCTTTCTTAGGCTCAAAACTCTTGGTAACCTTCTTTTTCTATGCACAACCTCTTGATCCCCTGTTAAATGAACAATGTTATACAATGCAAATGCTAAAATAAAAATGAAACAAAAGCCAGTTAAAGAAAAAAGTTGGGCAAATTTTGGGGTACAACAACTGGTCGTGGTACTTTTAAAAATTCTAAGTCTTTTAGGCAGAAAATGACTTATAATGTTTTAACATTTTCCAAGGCCTTTCAAGCATAGTTTGATCTTGATCTTTGAAGAAAACTTATAGAGGGAATTTTAAATTATATTGTGCAAAAATAATCAGTCCTAAAGGATGAAAATTGAAGAGGTTGTGATCCTTGAAAGTTGGGAAAAAGTCACTTAAAAATAGGTCAAATTTCAGTAAGTCCACAAATGACCTATAATGTCATCAAACTTTTGATGATCCCCTAAGAATAATTGGCTCTTGTCATGTAAAGAGAAGTTGTAGAGGATATTGAGAAGAGTCATATGCAAAAAGAAGCACTTAAAAATATGGAGAACTGAAGGAGTTGTAGTCTTTGGAACTTTGACTTTAAAATGTTGACTTTTTGGTCAAACCTTCTTGAACCAACTTGTAGACTTGGGGTTTTCTTGCATTTTAAGGTACATGGATGATCATATGAAATCAAAATAATATGCCCTTGAATTTCCTTTGATTATATTGCTCAAAGTTTGAGTTGACTTGTTGATGAAGGCATGAAAATAAACACATGAACCTTTGACTTTCTTGGGAAGCCAGCAACAAGAAATTGAAGTATTCTTGGTCCAAATGATATCGAGATGTTTGATGACCATAAACTTTGAGATTAAAATCCATGTCTTAAGAGGAAAAATTTTGAGAATCAATGAGTGTCCATAATATTCCTTAAGGAGAACAAAGCCCTAGATGAAGAACCTGTAGCTAGCGGGATTATACCTGAGTGAATCACACACTCAAAGATACAACAGAGTCGTCATTGAACTTTATTTAGTCCCAATGAATAGGGAAAATATCGATAAAACCCAAGGGAAGAGAAACGGGAAAGGAGGTCAATTATGCGAAAGGAAGGAACTAGCACCTTAAGCATCTGTCGTACCCGATGGGAACCATTTCGCTTACTTCTAGGCTTGGATGGGTTATCTATCTAAAGGATTCTAGCTAAATAAAATAAAAAGAGAGGGAAAGAAAAGAAAGTGAAGTGCTCGAGGAGGATTGGGGCCCTCGTGCCTACGCACCCTCATAGTGCAACGAGGAAGTCAGAGCTCTGTAGTTCAAGGAACCAAGGAAAAGAAAGAAGGGGATCTAGATGGACCAGAGAGCCAAAAGAATATAAGAAGATGGAGGAAGGTGGCTCGCCAAAATTTCGCAATCTTGTGCCTACGTACCCTCAAAGTGCAATGAGGAAATCAGAGCCTACGTAGTTCGGGGAACTACTACTAGGAAAGAAAAAGGAAAGAGACGACGTCAAAGCTAAGAACAAAAAGAGAAAGCAAGACCCAACTAGGAATTACAAAGGGAATGGTGTCAAAACCAAGACAACTCTGCTGAGAAAGAGAGAAGCAAAGAAAGAACTCTTCCGAGGAATATAGAAGAAAAGAGACGACTCTACAGGAGATAAAACAAGAGAATGGCGACAGAGCTGGGGAAGAAAGGAGTAAAGGACAAGAATTAAAATAAAGGTAAGATCCACGGGGCACTCAGTTCATTAACTGGTAAGCAGTGATTAACCGAAGAAAGACAAGAGTAAAACTTTATGGAGAGAGCAAAAAGGTTGGTGTCAATAGACGGACTTCGACGAACCAAGAGAATACTAAACCAAAGGGAGGTGTTTGACTCTGAGGGGAAATTAGTATATTAACTGATAAACAGTGGTAAACCGGAAGGAGAAAGGAACTGGTTTTAATTGATAAATGGTGATCAACCAAGAGACAGGTGTGGAACCAGGGGAAGGTTGTGACCCAAAGAACGGTTGTGGAACCAAGTGAAGGTTGTGACCCAAAAAATGGCACATTGACTGAAAAAACAATACTTGGCCAGAGAAAAGGGGTATTTGAACCAAATAAAGGTTACTAACCCAAAGATGACAATATTTGAACCAAAGAAAGGTTGCTAACTGCAGGTGTTTGGTGTTTAACGGACAGATTATGATTAACAAAAAAGAATGAGTGATTAACCAAAAGAAGGTGATTAATTCAAAAGGAACTCAGTATCTTAAAAGACATATTATGGTTAACTAAGGAAAAGGGTTATTGGTTCAAACAGGCGGACTGTGATTAACCAAAAGGCGGGTGATTAGCCAAGAGAAGGTGATTGACCCAAACAAAAATATGGTTTTAACTGGCATATCGTAATCAACCAAAGATCGGGTGATTAGCCGGAAGAAGGAGATTAACCTAGAGAAAAACTCAGTATTAACAGACAGACTGTGGTTAACTGAGGAAAAGAGGATTTAGCGCTTAACTGTTAAACAGTGATGTTCCAAACAAGAAGGAGAAAGAACCAAGACTGTGTAGACCGGAGAAGAAAGATTGACTTAGCTGAGGAAGAAGGGAATTAGGTTTAAACTGAAGGGCAGTTGATCAACCAAGGAAAAGAGTGATTACAAATCTCTGGGGAAACCAAGAATGGTGATTGGCCGAGAGAGAAGAGAGTGTTGGCTTGAAAGGAAGAAGCTACTTCCAAAGAGGAGGTAAGGGTGTAAGTGACCAATGATCGACTCGACTGGAGAAAGAGGGATACCACAATAAGGAGGTAGAGACGACTACTCCAGGGACAGGGTCATTCGTCCCCTACCCAAAATGGTCAGAAAAGGGTAGGAATTGTCCATTCTCATTCCTTCTCTAACAACAAAGTGCGGTGCAAGAATCGAAATGGATAGCACAACGTTGCGAAATTTGTAGAGTTCTCCAATGCGTTGCGAACCTTCAACTCCACTGGAGAAAAGAGAAGGAGGAAAAATATCTAAAAGATACAAAGGATAAGTAAGAGAAAAGGATTGATTAATCGAAATGAAGTTTTGATTTATCAATCAAAAGGGGAATATGCTAATAATTTTCCAAAGGGATGAAAAACCATTAAAGCAAAAGGGTCATTTATTGATTATACAAGATTAAGTTCATTCCAAAGAGGAACAAACTCAATGAAAACATGAATAAAAGTGAAAAACAGTACCAAAACAATTAGCATGCATCACAAACCATGTAGCAAGTGATCTAAGAAATATGCAAGAATTATCATGATCAAAGTGTCGAAAACGCACATAATCGAGAATTGACAAATGACATATTAAAATATTGCATAGATACTTCAAAGAATAGGTGAATAGCTCATAAAACATCCACAAATATTAAGCATATCAAGCCCTGGAAGTTATATGAGGAAAGAATAGCAAACGAGCTTGAAAATGGGCATAAAATTACATTCTGCCCTTGAGTAACCGGTTACTTTAAGCAAGTAACCAGTTACTTGCTCAAAAATGAAGAAAATAGGCTAAAGTTGTGCAGAATAACCGGGTACCCTATATAGATTAACCGGTTACCACTGTAACAGTAGCAAAAACAGCTTTTTGAAAATCACTTTTTACAACAAAAAGATTTCCCCAATCATCCACATGCTATGCTTGACATTTGTGCACGAAAAATGAAGTTCAAAAGAAATTAAACATCAATTAATCATCAATGGAAAGAATTAAACATGGAGAGCAAAGATCAAGAAAAAACATGATTAAGAAAAACCGAAAAACGATCGAACTACATCAAAAACGCGCGAAATAGATCGAAACAGTAAATCAAGTGAAAGGTAACCAACCTACAAGGCTGAGATTTGCCTTGTATGTTGTTGTTATTGATATATGATGAGAAGAAGCAAAGAAACCTAGAGAATTCCAAGCTTGAGATCCAAACGTAGCGAAACTGACAAAAACACAAGAAATGTTCCGAATACCGATTTGCAATGAAGAAGCTTGAGATGATTACTTGAAGTACAGAAGAATCAAGCGTAAATCTAGAAATACAAGTAAGAACATGGTGGAATGAGGTTTATCTCAAGAGAATAAAAATTTCGGTGTGAAGATTGTTACCCTCCAATGTTGGAAATTGAGCTTTTATGAGGGCTTGTGAGAGAGGATGAAGATGAATGTGCAAATGTTGTAGAAAATCCAGAGAGAATGTGAGAGAATTGAGAGTGATCCATGGAGAAATTGAGAAGAACGATTGAAAATTGTTCAAGCCCCCTTGTGAAATGGTGGTAATTTGCTTATATAGAGTTTTGTTTCGGAGTTGCTAGGTTCAGAGTGAGCTTTAGATGTAGCCTCGGGACTAGCCTCGGAGTTAGTTAGGCTCAACTCACTGAGTTGGAGGTTAACTCAGTTAGTTAGGTAGTTGACTTGGTAACCATCCCAATGCAAGTTGAAAATCCAATGGTTCACATGCTTGGAAGCAAAGGTGTATGGTGGTCTTAATTGGAAATGATATATTGGAGCAAATGCCTTCAAGTGTCTTGAATGTTCTCGAAGTCTCTAGAATTGTCTGTAATTGTCTAGAAATGTCTAGAATGTTCCACACAATGCTAGAACCTCATAAATCCCAAAATGTAGAGAGAAAAGTGATTGTCCCCAAAAATGCAGCAAAAACTGCATTTTTACACAGAGTAACCGATTACTTGGTTTTGCCTAGAAAATGAGTAACCGATTACTTCAAGAAAAACTTGCATATTTGCTTGAAAAATGGTGTTGTGGCCACAGTTCCGATTTTCGACCTTTTGCTCTGATGAATAGGCATAGAAACCTTCATTTCGTGCTTGTTTTGGTGATGTGATATCTTTTAAAGGATATGATTAATCGGGCTTGAAAACCTGAACATTCTGAAAAATTATCTCTTTCTTAAAAAATATGGCAACCACTTGGCGTGTAACATTTGCATAAGAAGCAGCTTCAACCCACTTGGTGAAATAATCGATAGCAACTAGAATGAAGCGATGACCGTTGGAAGCTTTCGGCTCTATCATTCCAATCATATCAATACCCCACATATAGAAGGGCCAAGGAGAAGTTAGAACATTCAATGGAGTTGAAGGCACATGGATCTTGTCACCGTAGATTTGGCACTTGTGACATCTTTTGGCAAAGTTATAACAATCTACCTCCATTATCGTCCAATAATACCCACCTCGAAGGATCTTTTTAGCCATAACAGGACCTTTGGCATGTACACCCTTACAACCTTCATGTATGGACCTTATGATTGTGCCTGCTTCGTATCTATCCACACATCTGAGCAACACAGAATCATAATTTCTCTTGTGCAGTACACCACCACTCAAGAAAAACTTGGTGCAAAGTCGTCTGAGAGCTTTCTTATTAGTGATAGTAATAGCCTCAGGATATTCCTGTTTTTCTAGATATCTTTTGATGTCATAGAACCAAGGCTTGTCATCGAACTCGTCCTCGATTGCTAAACAGTGTGTTGGTTCATTCAAATGATCAATGCAGATAGAAGGAACTTCATTCTTCCATTTGACATTGAACATGGATTCCAAGGTGGTAACAACATCAGCTAGTTGATTTTCCTCCCTTGGGATATGATGAAAATACATTTCATCAAAGTAGGAAATCAATTTTGCAATGTATTTCTGGTACGGAACCAGCTTAGAATCCCGAGTTACAAAGTTCCCTCTGACTTGGCCGATCACCAGGGCATAATCTTCTTAGACCTCAAGAATCTTGATTCTCATGTCAATTTCCGCTTCAATACCGTAGATACATGCTTCATACTCATCCATATTATTGGTGCATTCAAAGCATAATCTGGTGGTGAAGGGAAGATGAAAACCTGTCGGAGAGATGAGGATATCACCAATTCCACGACCTTTAGCATTGGCAGCACCGTCAAACACGAGCGTCCATCGCGCCCCTGGTTCTTGTACTATATCAGGGTCTGGAGTCTCATAATCTCTGATGAACAGAACATCCTCATCGGGAAAATAAAACTTTATTTGTTGATATGCTTCCATAGGTTGATGAGCAAGGTAGTCAGACAAGACGCTCCCTTTTATTTCTTTTTGGGTAACATGTCGGATGTCATACTCAGTCAACAACATTTGACACCGAGCAATTCGTTCAAAGACAACAGGCTTTTCGAAAATGTACTTTATCGGATCCATCTTGGATATCAATAAAGTAGTATGGAAAATCATGTATTGTCTCAGGCGTCGAGTGGCCCAAGTCAGAGCACAATAAGTTTTCTCCAATAGTGAGTATCTGGTCTCACAATCATTGAACTTCTTACTCAGATAGTAAATTGCATGTTCTTTTCTGCCAGTGTCATCACCTGACCTAATACGCATCCCATTGATTCATCGAGAATAGTGAGATACATGATTAAAGGCCTACCAGGAACCGGAGGTACTAAGATCGGTGGTTATTACAAATATTTTTTTATCTTATCAAAAGCTTCTTGAAAATCATTGTTCCATTCGACCAATTGATTTTTTATTAGTAATTTGAATATTGGTTCGCAGGTAGCCGTCAGATGAGAAATGAATCTGGAAATGTAATTAAGCCGACCCAGAAAGACACAGACTTCTTTTTCTGTTTTGGGAGGCGGCATGTTCTGAATTGCCCGAACCTTGTCAGGATCAACTTCGATGCCTTTTTGACTTACGATAAAACCCAACAGTTTGTCAGATCGAACTCCAAAGGTGCACTTTATTGGATTCAACCGTAGTCTAAACTTGCAGAGTCTGTCAAACAGCTTCTTCGGATGGTCCAGATGATCATCTTCAGTTCTGGATTTGGCAATCATGTCGTCCACGTAAACCTCAATCTTTTTATGGATCATGTTATGAAAGAGGGTTGTCATGGCACGTTGATATGTTGCCCCTGCGTTTTTCAAACCAAATGGCATGACTTTGTAGCAGTATATGCCCCAAGGCGTGATGAAAGTAGTCTTCTCCATATCAGCTAAGGACATCTTGATTTGATTATATCCTGAGAAACCGTCCATGAAAGAAAAGGCAGAGAACTGTGTTGTGTTTTCTACCTAAACATCAATATGAGGCAGAGGAAAATCATCTTTCGGGTTCGCCTTCTTGAGACCTCTATAATCTACACACGTTTGAACCTTTCCATCTTTCTTCGAAACCAGGACGATGTTGGAAATCCATTCAGGATATTCAGAAGTGGCTAGGAACCAAGCGTCAAACTGCTTCTTAACCTCTTCTCTGATTTTAAGTGCCATGTCGGGTATGGTCCTTCTGAGCTTCTTCTTGACAGGAGGAAAATCAGGCTTGAGTGGTAAGTGATGTTCAATGATGTCGGTATCCAACCCAGGCATATCTTGATAATACCAGGCGAAAATATCAACATACTCTTTCAATAACTTGACCAACCCAAAGTGTACGTGCTTAGCGAGGGATGCCCTGATCTTGACTTCTCTCTTGACTTCATCAGTACCAAGATTGATAACTTCCACTAACTCTTTGTGGGGCTGAATCTCTTTCTGCTCGTGCTTAAGGAGCCTTGCTAGTTCCGTCAGTAATTCACAATCTTCCTCACCATCTTCTTCAGATTGGTTAATTGGAATCCTAAAATTGCAACGGATGTTTGCCAAGTTGTTATCAATACAATTATTTGCTCTGCATGTTTATGAATTATGTTTATAATGAAGCTATTTGAAAAGGTGAAAAATAAAAGAAACTTTTCCATTTATTTATTTGTGAAAAATAAAATAAAGAAAGAAATAGGAGCATGATTTGAATGCAAACAAACTTTTATTTATTGATCACATAATGTTTCAAAAGTGTGAGGCCCTTACAAGCTATCCACTCGTCTTGGGCGAGGACGAGGGAACAGAAAAACAAAATGCATTACATGTTTGTGGGAAAAACCACGGGAATCACGATAGATGTCCAATTGTTGAGCTTGAAACCTGGTGGGCATTTGCGCACAAAGCTTGTACTTCGGCTGCTGGGACCTGCATCGTCAATGGCTGACACAATATCCCTCTCTTGGAATCCAGCGCTTGTGAACTTGATCAAATTGCATTTCTGAGGACTGTGCGAACTAGCTTGCTGATCAGGATGATAACCCAGTCCAAAGCGGTCATGCTTTTTAACCACATTCAAGATTTTCCCCCAGCTAGGCAAGGTACCTTTCTCAATGGTCTCTTTAGCACTCTTGACAGATGACATAACCACTTTTGGTAGTCTAATAGAATTGACAGAAGTGGAGCTGACATCTTCAAATTTGAGACATTGCAACGACACTTCAGCTATGCCTTCATCTATCTCGACATATCGGAAGGATGCTAACTCGCTTACTAGCAAATCTTCTTCACCACAGACGATGATCATCTGATCTTCAAACATGAATTTTAGCTTCTGATGTAACATGGATGTAACTGCCCCTGCGGCATGGATCCAGGGTCTACCCAATAAACAACTATATGTAGGTTTGATATCCATCACTTGGAAAGTAATGGAAACAAATGCGACCCAACTTTAATGGGTAAATCCACTTCGCCAATGACTTGCCTTCAAGAACCGTCAAAAGCCTTCACGATCAAAGCGATCGGTCTCATCTCGCTCCCTTCTACCAATAGTTGACTCAATGTACCCTTAGGCATCACATTGAGAGAAGAACTAGTATTCACAAGAACACGAGATAACAAAGAGTACATACATGTCACTGAGATGTGCAAGGCCATATTATGGGCAGTACCTTCAGGAGGCAACTCTGACTCGTTGAAACCCAAGTACCGACTAGCAGTTATGTTTGCAACGACATCACCAAATTGTTTTACTAGAACATCGTGCATCACATGAGCGGTGTTCAAAACTTTCAACATAGCTGACATGTGCGTTGGTGAGCTCATGAGCAAAGATAAGATAGAAATCCTCGACGGAGTTTGCCCTAGATGATCCACAATCTTAAAGCCGCTTTTCTTGATCAACTTGAGGAACTCTTGATCATCCATGAATTCTTTGTTATTGGTGACATCCGCAGACGGAGTGACTGGAACTGATGCTGCAATTGATGCCTCTAGTTGTACCACAGGGGTTATTGAAGTAGATTTCTCCTTAGGAGGAACGATATTTGGAATTTTCACTGGCTTAGATACGACCTTCAGAGCAAACACTCTTCCGCTACGAGTCATCCCCCTGGTTGTAGTTACGTTCACAATTTCAGACTCTGAGAACAGGATTTCTCGACCCCCAAAAAACATGGTTGGACCATACTTCCAAGGAACTTCCTTCAAATTCTGACACGGGAATGGCTTAGGAACATAGACAGTGATAGGCTGGATCTTCTTCTTAGGAGCTTCCACAGGAACCTTCCTATATACAATCGTGAACGGCTCGATAATAGCTACCTCTTCCACATATTTGGCTCTAGAAAACTGAACTACACCATGGTTCATCAAGATCTGAATGCAACCTTTCAACTTTTGACACTGATTAGGATTATCATCACAGGTCTAACACTTCCCATGAAGACCTTTCAATAACCCTTGTTCTTTCAACTTCTTGATCACAACAGTCATCAGAGTTTTTACTTTGTCGACATCTCTAATTAACTCATCCCTTCAATCGCCCTCAATCATATTAACCGCAGGTCCACCATGAGTAGGCAACGGATTAGTCTGTATATTGGGATGCTCCTCAATAAATGTAAGTGTTTTTTGATCAATAAGCTCTTGAACTTTGGCCTTGAGAACAATACAATCTTCAGTAGCATGTCCTATGTACCCAGCATGGTAAGCACATGATACATTCGGATTATGCTTCGGACCAAATGGAGGAACTGCATGTGAAATCTCTCTACCCTTGATGAATCAAATAAGGAAACAATTATATGTAAGGCACAGGAATTCTGTCAAAATTCATCTGCTTGCGGTTGTTCTGATTGTTGTTACTCTGTTTGTTCTGATGCTGATTTTTGTCATTTTGCTGAGACTGTTGTTGTTGAGGTTGATTCTGAGAATTTTGAACTTGTATGGATGATACTGATACAACGGTTGTTGATACTGAGCAACATCAACATAAGGATAAGGATAATACAACATGGGAGCTATGGGAACTTGATACTGAGGAGAGGCCTTCACCATCACAGCATTCGCTTCACCTTCCTTTTTCCTTGGATGATTACTCTAAGGTTTCTTGGTTGGTTGTTAAACAAAGGATCAGCAATTCTACCAATCCTCAACCCGTTCTCAATCCTTTCACCAATAGTCACAATATCAGCAAAATTTTTCGAATAACTACCCACCATTTTGTCATAATACAACCCTTGCAAAGTGCCCATGAAAATGTCAACCAATTCATTGTCAGAAAGAGCAGGCCGCACTCGAGAAGCCATCTCTCGCCAGCTTTGTGCATATTCTTTGAATGTTTCGGTTGAACGATGTGACTGATTCTATAACTACAATCTGGTAGGAGCCAGATCAAGATTATATTTGTATTATTTCAACAATTCCTCGGATAAGTCTCTCCACGAGCGAATCTTGCTACATTCTAAACCCATATACCTATCTAGAGAAGCCCCAGACAAGCTATCTTGGAAGCAATGCACCAACAATTCATCATTCTCGATATAGGACGCCATCTTCCTACAGTACATGGTCACATGACTGCGAGGACAACTCAAACCCTTGTATTTGGCAGCTCAGGAATTTTGAATTTCTGTGGCAGCACGCCATTGGGAACCAAACACAAGTCTTTAGCTTCCATACCAAAGGCATAATATCCTTCAATCGCACGGATTCTTTCATCCAATAACCTATAATCAGCAAGTCTGTTTTAACCAGCAGGTCTGACAAGAGCCTGAGGATTTGGAAGCTGTGATGCGGCTGGAGCAGGTATCTGCGGAGAAGTAAACTGAGACGGATATACCAACCCATGATTTACCATCTGACCAGCATTCTGACCTATCTGAAAACCATACGGATAACCGATAGGAAGTATTGTAGCAGCAGAAGATGCCCCAAGGTAGGGCATAGAATGAACATTCTAACCCATAGTTTGAGCAGGCTGAGACAAAACCGGTACGTGAATAGGAGGACCCCTATACGCATGCTCATCTTCGTCAGGAATCCCATCATCAATAGACACAGGAGTCTGGCGAACCTGTATCTGAGGAATCTCCTAATCATCATGATTCACCACATGAGGTGGAATTGGAGTAGGCATGCCCCAAGGATAAGTAGCATAAATACCATTGGGCATAGATGCAACGAAAGGTTGATATAGACCAAAAGCACTACCACTGGTGATCTGAGGTGTGAAATTCAGAGGCATTCCCCACGGGAAGGCAGCAGGCATTCTATTCAAACCAGGCTGAGAAATAGTCTCAACTGGCACTTTGAAAATTGTTGGAGAATAAGCAACGACAGGAGTAGGGATCACTGCAGGAGTGACAACAGTAGCATTAGTAATAGTTGCAACAACAGAGGTAGCAGCAACAACGTCCTTTTGAGCATGAAGGAAGTCCATGATAATGTCCATGTTAGTCTAGAACTAATCCATCCGACCTTGAAACTGAGCCAAAGTCTCCTTGTAGGCAGCGTTCTCTTATTCAATGTCAGCCATGATCCTGATCTTGTTTGAGCGAGTGAAATAGCGATGTCGAGTCGTCGTCTTGCTACAAGGCATGACAGATAGTGTAAGCGCGTGGTTTCCAGGTGAAGGACATGCATATGAATATGATTGAATGCAATGTATGCAGAAATAATGTTTTATGCATATGCAAAAATGTTAATGGTTATGATGAAATGGCATGCAACACACAAATCACAAAGCCAAGCACAAATCTGAACAATCAAATCTGCAAAATCTGAATATCTAAATCTGCACAAACTGATATCTACATAATTTTGTATCGATGCAAAAATCTAATGTGCATGAGAGAGTAAAAGGTATGAAGAGTCTTGGTTTCCTGCAAAAAAACTCATATCCCACTCACATGTATGATCTAAACATAACAAGGTGGTCCCAGAAAGGTCGCCCAAACCATAGGACTCAAATGAAAACCCCCGCCATAGCGAATTCTCACAAGACAGAAGTATTCTCAAGCGAATCATGATCTGGGATGTGGCTCTCGTGACAACCCAACGCACAAAATGCAGGCGTCACGACTATCCACGTTCTAGCCTATATGTATGCTCAAGCCTAATGTTAGGACTTATCTCTCCAATAATATCTCCCCATTCCCGCAATAGCAGAACATAGCAGATATCTAGAATATGCAACATATGAATAATCAAAGCAGTAAAGAAAATGCAGTAAATAACATAAAAATAAAGCGAGTAAAGCATAAAGATAAACACACAAGCAAGAAAGAAAAACAAGAGAAAATTAGGCGAGACCCCAACTTGCAAGCGCAAGGACTCACTAGCAGAGTCGCCAGCTGGAGCTGGGGAGTCCTAGCTAGCCAGGAAACAAACAAAGCAAGGCGAGACTCGAACCTGCAAGAGAAAATCTTCCCCAGTAGAGTCGCCAGCTGGAGCTAGCAGGATTATACCTGAGTGAATCGCACACTCAAAGATACAACAGATTCGCCATTGAACTTTATTTAGTCCCAAAGGACAGGGAAAATACTGATAAAACCCAAGGGAAGAGAAATGGGAAAAGGGGTCGGTTATACGAAAGGAAGGTACTAGCACCTTAAGCATCCGTCGTACCTGACGGAAACCATTTCGCTTACTTCTGGGTTTGGATGGGTTATCTATCTAAAGGCTTCTAGCTAAAGAAAAGAAAAGGAGAGGGAAAGAAAAGAAAGAAAGAAAATAAATTGAAGTGCTCGAGGAGGATTGGGGCCCTCGTGCCTACGTACCCTCATAGTGCAATGAGGAAGTCAGAGCTCTGTAGTTCAAGGAACCAAGGAAAAGAAAGAAGGGGATTTGGACGGACCAGAGAGCCAGAAGAATGGAAGAAGACGGAGGAAGGTGGCTCGCCAAAATTTTGCAATCTTATGCCTACGTACTCTCATAGTACAATGAGGAAATCAGAGCCTACGTAGTTCGAGGAACTACTGTTGGGAAAGAAAAAGGAAAGAGACGATGTCAAAGCCAAGAAAAACAAGAGAAAGCAAGACCTAACTGGGGATTGCAAAGGGAATGGTGTCAAAACCAAGACAACTCTACTGAGAAACAGAGAAGCAAAGAAAGAACTCTCTCAGGGAATGCAGAAGAAAAGAGACGACTCTATAGGGGACAAAACAAGAGAATGGCGATAGAGCCGGGGAAGAAAGGAGTAAAGGACAAGAATCAAAATAAAGGTAAGATCCACGGGGGACTCGGTGCATTAACTAGTAAGCAGTGATTAACCAAAGAAAGACCAGAGTAAAACTTTGTGGAGAGAGCAAAAAGGTTGGTGTCAATAAACGGACTGCAACGAACCAAGAGAGTACTGAACCAAAGGGAGGTGTTTGACTCTAAGAGGAAATTGGTATATTAATTGATAAACAGTGGTTAACCGGAAGGAGAAAGGAACTGGTTTTAATCAATAAACGGTGATCAACCAAGAGACGGGTGTGGAACCAAGCGAAGGTTGTGACCCAAAGAACGGGTGTGGAACCAAGCGAAGGTTGTGACCCAAAAAATGGCACATTGACTGAACAAACAACACTTGGCCAGAGAAAAGGGGTATTTGAACCAAATAAAGGTTACTAACCCAAAGCTGACAGTATTTGAACCAAAGAAAGATTGCTAACTGCAGGGGTTCAGTGTTTAACAGATGGACTGTGATTAACCGAAAAGAATGAGTGATTAACCAAAAGAAGGTGATTAATTCAAAAGGAACTCAGTATCTTAACAGATAGACTGTGGTTAACTGAGGAAAAGGGTTATTGGTTCAAACAGGCGGACTGTGATTGACCAAAAGGTGGGTGATTAACCAAGAGAATGTGATTAACCTAAAGAAAAATCTAGTTTTAACTGGAAGGCCGTGATCAACTAAAGATTTGGTGATTAGCCGGAAGAAGGCGATTAACCTAGAGAAAAACTAAGTATTAACAGACAGACTGTGGTTAATTGAGGAAAAAAGGAATTAGTGTTTGACTGTTAAGCAGTGATGACCTAAACAAGAAGGAGAAAAAACCAAGAGAAGGTTGCAAACTTTGGTTGGGAATATGTTAGAACAGGAAGACTGTGTAAACCGGAGAAGAAAGATTGACTTAGCTGAGGAAGAAGGGAATTAGATTTAAACTGAAGGACAATTGATCAACCAAGGAAAATAGTGATTACAAATCTCTGGGGAAACCAAGAATGGTGATTGGCCAAGAGAGAAGAGAGTGTTGGCTTGAAAGGAAGAAGCTACTTCCAAAGAGGAGGTAAGGGTGCAAGTGATCAAAGATCGACTCGACTGGAGAAAGAGGGATACCACAATAAGAAGGTAGAGACGACTACTCCAGGAACAAGGTCATTCATCCCCTACCGAAAATGATCAGAATGAGTGTAGGAATTATCCATTCTCATTCATTCTCTAACACCAAAGTGTGGTGCAAGAATCGAAACGGATAGCACAACGGTGCCAAATTTGTAGAGTTCTCCAATGTGTTACGAACCTTCAACTCCACGGGGGAAAAGAGAAGGAGGACAAATATCTAAAAGATCCAAAGGATAAGAAAGAGAGAAGGATCGATTAATCGAAATGAAGTTTCAATTTATCAATCAAAAGGGGAATATGCTAATAATTTTCCAAAGGGATGAAAAACCATTAAAGCAAAAGGGTGATTTATGGATTATACAAGATTGGGTTTATTCCAAAGAGTAACAAACTCAATGAAAACATGAATAAAATTGAAAAACAGTACCAAAACAATTAGCATGCATCACAAACCATATAGCAAGTGATCAAAGAAATATGCAAGAATGATCATGATCAAAGTGTCGAAAATGCACATAATTGAGAATTGACAAATGACATATTGAAATATTGCATAGATGCTTCAAGGAATAGGTGAATAGCTCATAAAACATCCATAAATATTAAGCATATCAAGCCACGGAAGTTTTATGAAGAAAGAAAAGCAAACGAGCTTGAAAACGGGCAAAAAATGACATTCTGCCCTTGAGTAACCAGTTACTTTAAGCAGGTAACCAGTTACTTGCTCAAAAATGGAGAGAATAGGCTAAAATTGTGCAGAGTAACCGGGTACCCTATATAGAGTAACCGGTTACCACTGTAACAGTGGCAAAAACAACTTTTTGAAAATCACTTTTTACAACCAAAAGATTTCCCCAATCATCCACATGCTATGCTTGACATTTGTGCATGAAAAATGAAGTTCAAAAGCAATTAAACATTAATTAATCATCAATGGAAAGCATTAAACATGGAGATCAAAGATCAAGAAAACACATGATTAAGCAAAACCGAGAAATGATCGAACTATATCGTAAACGCGCGAAATAGATCAAAATGGTAAATCAAGTGAAAGGTAACTAACCTACAAGGATGAGATTTGAATTAGATGTTGTTTCTATTGATATATGATGAGAAGAAGCAAATAAACCCAGAGAATTCCAAGCTTGAGATCCAACCGTAGCAAAACCGATAAAAACACGAGAAATGTTCTGAATACCGATTTGCACCGAAGAAGCTTGAGATGATTACTTGAATCGGAGAAGAATCAACCGTAAATCCAGAAATCCAAGTAAGATATGGTGGAATGAGGTTTAGCTCAAGAGAATAACAATTTCGATGTGAAGATTGTTACCCTCCAATGGTGGAAATTGAGCTTTTATGAGGGCTTGTGAGAGAGGATGAAGATGAATGTGCAAATATTGCAGAAAATTCATAGGGAATGTGAGAGAATTGAGAATGATCAATGGAGAAGTTGAGAAGAATGATTGAAAATTTTTCAAGCCCCCTTGTGAAATGGTGATGATTTTCTTATATAGAGTTTTGCTTCGGAGTTGCCAGGTTCAGAGTGAGCTTTGGATGTAGCCTCGGAACTAGCCTTGGAGATAGTTAGGCTCAACTCACTGAGTTGGAGGTTAACTCAATTAGTTAGATAGTTGACTCGGTAACCATCCTAATGCAATTTGAAAATCCAATGGTTCACATGCTTGGAAACAAAGGTGTATGGTGGTCTTGATTGGAAATGATGTATTGGAGCAAATGCCTTTAAGTGTCTTGAATGTTCTCGAAGTCTCTAAAATTGTCTAGAAATGTCTAGAATGTTCCACATAATGCTTGAACCTCATAAACCCCAAAATGTAGAGAGAAAAGTGGTTGTCCCAAAAATGCAGCAAAAACTGCATTTTTACACAGAGTAGCCGATTACTTGGTTTTGCCTAGAAAATGAGTAACCGGCTACTTTAGGCAAAACTTGCATATTTGCTTGAAAAATGGTGTTGTGGCCGCATCTCCGATTTTTGACCTTTTACTCTGATGAATAGGCATATAAACCTTCATTTTATGCTTCTTTTGGTGATGTGATATCTTTGAGAGGATATGATTAATCGGGCTTGAAAAACTGAACATTCCTGCAACAAAAAATCACAGAGAAAAAGTGCGAATGCGTATGCTAATGACGTGAATGTACATGTTTATGCAAAAGGCAAGAACGAGGTCAAATTTCGGGTTACGACAGAACCAAATTTGAGGCCCTTGATGAGATGTTCTACCTTGTACAATAAAATTAAAGAAACAAGACATATATATTTTTATTAGTGGTTAGATAAAATATGAACATATAAACACACAACAGAGTTCTTAGTGACCTCTTCCAAGGCAAAACCAAAGAGTGAGAGCAGGAGAAGACCAAGCATGTGATCTTGTTTGTGTACTAAAAAGGCAAATGATATGTGGGATGTTAGGGTTAAAAATTAGGGTATGGCACTATTCTTGAAAGATCCTCTTAATAATCCTCAAATACGTTGCACCAACATTCTTCAACTAAAAGGATATGAAGTTGTAATGGTAGTTTGCATGCAGAGTCATGAATGCTATTTTTATCCATCCGAGTTCAAACATATATATCTTATTGTACCTTAATTAAGCATCCATGAAAGATATCAATTGATACCTAACTGAATTATCCATGAGTTTGTCAATGTTCGGGAGCGAGTATGAATCCTTTGGCCATGCTTTATTGACATCTATGTAACAAACACACGTTATCCATTTTCCTGAGGCCTTATTTACTAGAATAATGTTAGAAATATATTATGTATACTCTAACTCGAAAATATATTTTTGCATCCAATAGGCCTTTCACTATGCTCACGGTAGCTTCAGTTTTTCCAAGGATTGCCTCCTCCCCTGCTAGAAGATGTAGAGGGTAGAATCCATATTTAACTGATGGCATGCCACGTAGGGATTGATTACGGGCATCTCATGCAGAGAGATAGAGAAAAGGTCTGGGTTAGTCTGGAGACATTCAATTAAGGCAGATCTCACTTCTAGGGGAAGCTCAAATCCCATCTTTACGTAACAAACATTATTATTTCTGAGCTATACAAACTTAAACTTACCATCTGAAATAGGTTAAACATTGTCCACACTGGCGTCGGTTGGAACAAATTTGGCTTATCCTATATCCCTTAGGTTTTTATGATACCAAAGTATTTAAAGAACAACTGGGTATACTAATGTTTGTTCAAGTGTGCAGGACCATAAACTAAAATTTCATGTAGAATCCAAGTATTGGTTCTAACTATGAACATTCATTGAGAAACTTAAAGACCAAAATCTAATGGATCAGAAGCTAAAGACTATACTCTGAAGAGGTCAACATCTGAAGGCCAGAGTGTGAAAGAGTCATCCTTTATAGACCCGACTTTGAAGAAGTATGCTTCTGATGATCTGAACCTGAGACAATCAAAGCGCAAGGACTAAGGTGACTTTGTTGGGTCACTATTAACCTCCGAGTCTACTTTTTCACATGAATACCTAAGCTCTATTTTCTTCTTAGACTCTTCTGAGATAAAAATGCTAATTCCATTAGTAGCAAAGGGTTTTAAAACTAGCCTTCACCTAACCCGACTATTTGGCGAAACATCTCAACGTCTCTTTTTAAGCTTCTCAAAGAACTCTATTATGTTGCATCTTCAATGAATTTTTTCTTCTCTATTGAAGGAGCTAAATACTTGAAGAAAAATACACCAATTGACACTCATAGAGAAATTAATCTACCAACATAAAAGCACAAGTTGAACTTAGGATTTCTTATCCTTGCATATCTTAGAAATTCCTAAGTCTTAAAAGAATTTATTTTCTTTGTATTCTTTATACAACTCTAATTGTATATCAAGTATATTTTCCCAACAATCGTTTATCTTCTAGGTAGATTGTTAGAAGCCTCTTACATTAGTGTTTGAGGAAAGGAAGTCTCTTGCTTGTGCGCTTCACCATTAGAAGTCTCTTACATTAGTGTTTGAGCAAAGAAAGTCTATTTCTTATTTGCTTGAGAATAAAAGTATCTTACTTGAGTGTTTGAGCAAAGGAAGTTTCTTACCTTTGTGCTTGAGCAATTTGTAATCTTGTGTGATTATAGTGAAAATCTCTTGTAAGTACAAGAGGACTGAATTACTCTCAAGTCGTAGAAGAACTAGAATAACTCTGCATGTTATTCTTGTTTCTTGCATTTCATATCTATTGCCTACCTCTAGTTGAATCAGATTCTACAACTTGTGTTTAGAATCTGACGAAGAGTTTAAAAAGAAAGAAAAAGTCAACACAATTTGCCCCTTCTTGTGTTTTTCTCACCTTCAGTTGGCATCAAAGCACGGTTTGTGCTTAACACTTAACATGGGTGTAGAAAAGATCCTGAGAATAAAATTTGAACCATGTCTAAAGTTTTTAAATCTGATAGTGGTACTCCTAATCCCCATGTTGCTATAAATCATAATTATAACAATTCAGAATAGAATAATTATTCAGCTAGACCTCCAACTTTTAGTGGAGACTCTATTGAGTTTGAATGGTGGAAGAGCAAGATGTATATTCATATCATAGGCCTTGATGAAGCTCAATTAAGTGTCTAATATCTGACAGGAAAATCCTAAGAATCTTCTTAAGATGTATACTCACATTTCTCTAGTAAATGAAGTGTCTAATAAACCTCATGATGAACATGAAATGACTCTTTAAGAATTTATCATAAGTGGCTTCAATAGAACTAACCTTTCTTCCATGATCTAAGTATTAAGTAGAGGCAAAGTGGAAGGTCTTGGTTACTCACAAAAATATTTTAATCCAAGAATTGATACCTTGAGTAAACCAATATATCCTTCTTCTTCAAGCTCTGCTCTGAGATGGCTTGACTCTTATTTTGTACCTGCTGCTGAAAATGCAAAGGTTCTGAATCACATAGAACCTAAAGCTACTGAGTCAAGGGTTTTGAAGAAAACAGAGCCTAAGACTCTAAAGTCAAAGGTTCTGAAGAAATTCAAACCTAATATAATAGGAGATAAGGTTCTGAAAGGTTCAGAACCTAAGGCCAAGGTTCATTCAAGATAACAAAATCTTAAATCAAAAGTCTTGAATAATCCTAAACCTTATTAGATGAAATCAAAGGCTTAAAAAAAGAAGAAACTTGTACGAACTAACCCTAAAGGACCCATAAGATTATATATACCTAAATTTCAAATTGTCTTTGTTACATATATTCTTCAAGGGAGAAGAAAAGAAAAAATAATGGTACTTAGAAATTGGCTGCTCACAAAATATGACATGAGAAGGGCTTATGTTCCAAACCTTAACTCTAAAAGAGGGGGGAACTTTAGGATTTGGAGGAAACCATAAAGGAAATATCACTGTTATAGGAACTATTGGTAACTTCTCTATCTCAATTAATAATGTTTGGCTTGTAGATGGACTTAAAAATAACCTACTAAGAATTAGTCAATTTTGTGACAGTGGCTATGAAGTAATGTTTAATAAGAATAATTGTATAGTCATGAATGAATCTAACAAGCCTATAATATTTAAAAGTAAGAGTAAAGACAATGTTTATAAAACTAATTTTTCTTAACTAGTTGATTAGAAGGTACTTTGCCTTCTATTAGTGAGTGATGAGAAGTAGATCTGACACAAAGGTTAAGTTATGTTAACTGGAGATTAATCTCTAAACTTAGCAAGTTAAAACTTATTAAAGGATTTTCATATCTCAATTATCACTCAGATACTATTTGTAGAGCATGCCAAGTAGGGAAATTAGTAAAACTTCTTTCAAATCTAAAAACATTGTCTCTACCTCTAGACCCTTAGAATTACTTCACATTGATTTGTTTGGTCCTGTTAGTACTCCATCAATCAATGTGAAGAAATATGGACTAGTAATTTATAATGACTATAGTAGATGGACTTAGGTTAAATTCCTTAGAACCAAGGATGAATCATGTTATGAGATCAATAACTTCTGCATACAAGTACAAATTAAAAAGGAATCTAAAATTTTAAAGGTAAGAAGTGATCATGGTGGTGAATTTAAAAATGAGCCATTTGAATTTTTTTGTGAAAAACAAGAAATTCTCCATGAGTTATCCTCTCTTAGAAATCTACAAAAAAAAATGGATTTGTTGAGAGAAAGAATAGATCTTTACAAGAAGTGGCCAGAACCATGATCCATGAAAACAACTTACCTAAGTACTTGTGGACAGAAGTTGTGAACATAACATGTTATATTTAGAATAGAGTCTATATTAGACCTATTTTAAATAAGACCTCATATGAGATGTTCAAAGGAAGAAAGCCAAGAATTTCTCATTTTCATCAGTTTGGATGTACATGTTACATCCTAAATAATAAACTCTACATGAAGAAATTTGATGCTAAAGTTCGGAATGGCATCTTTTTGGGATATTGTGAATGCTCTAAGGCATAAAAGGTGTATAACTTTGAAACCAATATGGTTGAAGATTTAATACACATCAAATTTGATGAAAAAGAGCTTGACAGTAAAATGTCAAAGTTGGTTCATTTTTTTTAGAAATCTGTGTAGCAGAAAACACATCAGGAGCTAAAGGTCCAGAAACTAGATGTTGAGAAGCTATCATAACTTCAGAAGTTGGTGGTCCAAAAGTTGATCAAACCTCAGAAGCTCATCCAGATGTTGAAGAATCTGAAGAAGCTCAAGATGACTCATCAAATGCATAAAAATCCAAGAAGACCTTCAATTACAAGTTTTCTCATCCAGAAGAGTTAATTCTTGGAAACAAAGATAGCCTTAGAAAGATAAGATCTGCCTTCAGAGAAGATCATTCAATGATAGGACTACTCTCCATGACTGAACCCACTTATGTTGATGAAGCACTTTCTGATGATGATTTGATTGTGGCTATGTATGAAGAGCTGAATCAGTTTCAATGAAATGATGTATGGAATCTGGTACCCAAACCTTTGAAAAATAACGTTATTGGAACAAAATGGGTATTCAAAAACAAATCTAACGAGCAAGGAGAATTGGTGAAAAATAATGATAGACTTGTAGCTCAAGGATACAATCAACAAGAAGGTATAGATATCTCTCAACCTTTGCACCAGTTGTAAGGTTAGAGGCAATCAAATTAATTCTCTCTTATGCTATTAATCATGAAATTATTTTATACAAATTGGATGTTAATAGTGCATTCTTAAATGGAGTCACTTCTAAAGAAGTGTATGTCAAATAGCCACCTGGGTTTGAGGACTTAGTCCACCCATATTATGTTTTCAAATTGAAGAAATCACTATATGGACTCAAACAAGATCCTAAAGTTTTACATGAGAGACTGAGTAATTTTCTGTTAGAAAATGGATTTCATAAAGGGCAAGTTGACAATACACTCTTAAGAAAGACACTTAAAAATGATATATTAATTATTCAAGTTTATGTTGATGATATTATATTTGGTTCAACTAATGATTTTCTTTGCCAATAATTTTCAAAGATAATGCAACCTGAATTAGAAATGAGTATGATGGGAGAGATGAAGTTCTTCCTTGGTATTCAAACCAATCAATGCAAAGAGGGACTATATGTTCATTAGACTAAGTATCGAAGGAGCTTGTGAAGAAGTTCAAGCTTGATGATTTCAAGATCATGAGCACTCACATGCGTCCAACTTGTAACATGAGCAAAGAGGAAAGCAACACCAAGGTCTACTATAATTTGTATAGAGGTATGATTGACTCTCTTTTTTATTTAACATCTTCTAGACCAATGATTTTATTCAATATCTGTCTGTGTGTAAGATTTTATTCATATTCTGTAGAGACTACTTAATAGTTGTTAAGAGAATCTTTAGGTATCTGAAGGGAATAACTAATATAAGGTTGCTTTATAAAAAATCTCTAGATTATGAGCTAGTTGGATTTTGCAATGCTGACTATGATGGGGATAGAATTGGGAGAAAATTCACTAGTAGAAGCTTCCAATTCATAGGTGAAAACCTAATATCTCGGGCTAGTAAAAGACAAGCAACTATTGCTTTGTCTATAGCAAAAGCATAATACATCTCAACTTCAAGTTGTTTCATACAACTACTCTAGATGAAATGTCAGTTGGAAGACTATTAGATAAGTGGAAATGATATTCCAATTTTTTGTGATAATACTGCTATTATCTATTTGACAAAAATCATATTCAACATTCTAGAACTAAGCACATAAAAATAAACACCATTTTATTAGAGACTATATTCAGAATGGTGTGATAGATATACAATTTATTAATATAAATCATCAATAGGATAATACATCTACCAAGCCTCTTCCTTAAAATATTTAATTTTATCAAAAAGAATCAGAACATGCATTTTGTTAAAGATTAGTGCTTGCTTCTGAATGGAGGATTAGAGTCCGATGGTGGTTCAACAAATGGATGTAAGCGGCAAAAGAATCATAGATGCAAAAATGGAAAATGATATGTTAATATTGATAAAATATTATTACAAATCCTAATTCATTATCATAAGAAACAAGATGCACTACAAGACTATTTCTCAAAATTCTTCAAGATGAAAAGCACGATGTTTTAGGTAGTTCATTCAATCTTCGTCAGCATATGAATCATAGTAATAACATGGATCCTAACTAATCTTGAGTTTCTTTATCTTGGAGACTTATGTCCTCCCTACCAAAGAAACCCCTACACAGGGTTTGAGGTTGTGATTTTGAACTTTCAGCCTTACTGAGATTATCTTTCTTGAGTTTCCTTCCTTTGACATCCTTGACAGATTTTCCAATCTCTTTGGAAGAGCCCTCCTTGGAATTCTTGGAAGACTTACCCATATTATAAGTTATGAGAAGAGAAATATGGAAATGATTGTGACTTTGATGGTAACGGGATATAGGTTTTATAGAGAGATTAGGATGAAGGAGAATTAGTGTTGGTTATTGTGCACCAATGGACTTCAGAGAGAGATATATTCTTCGTATTCAAGCACATCTCTCCACTCTTGACTAACTTATTCCTATCAAATGCTCTACTATCAGAACCTATTTTGACCAACTTAATAATTGAAGTAGTTGTTTCCTAACCGTTATAATCTATTTTCAATTCTTTCTTAAAATTATTTTTCTAAATATTTTTTTTTGAAAAAGGGGGGAACTCAAATATGGTTTTAAATCATTTTATCCAGATCTGATAAAATCCTAAACATTGTTTTTATGTGTATTCTCTTATCAATTTTTTACTCTGAATACTTTTTTGGTTAAATAAAATTTTTCTTTAGTCACTTTTCTATTTCCTTTATTTGTTTTTGTTGATGATAAAATGGGGAGTAGATACAGAAGTATTTAAGCATCTGAAAGTTTACAGTTATTATCTTACTCCAACTAGTTAATTAAATCATCAACCATTGTTCTTAAATACTTTTGTTTGTCATCATAAAAAAAAGGAGATTTTTGGAACTAATGTTTGTTCAAGTGTGAAGGACCATAAACTAAAATTTCATATAGAATCCAAGTATTGGTTCTGACTATGAACAGTTAATGAGAAACTTTAATATCAAAATTTGATGGATCAGAAGTTGAAGATCAAACTATGAAGATGTCAACGTCTGAAGGAGCCAGCCTTTAAAGATCAGACGTTGAAGAAGTCTTCTTATGATGATTAGAACCTAAGCCAGTCAAAGCGCAAGGACCAGTGTGACTTTGTTAGGTCGCTATCAACCTTTGAGTCTACTTTGTCACGTGAAGATACAACTTCTAATTCCTTTTGTAGCAAAGCGTTTTCAAACTAGCCTTCACCTAACCTGACTCTTTGGTGATACATTCCAACGTCTCTTTTGAAGCTCCTCAAAGGAATGTATTGTGACGCATATTCAACAAATATTTTCTTTTCTATTTAAGGAGCTAAAGACTTGAAGAAAAATACACCAATTGATACTCAAAGAGAAGTTACGTCAACATACAAGCACAAGCTAAACTTTGAACTTCTTATCCTTGTATATATTAGAAATCCCTAAGTCTTAAAAGAGTAAATTTGCTTTCTATTTTTTATACACCTCTGATTGTATATCAAATGTATTTTCCTAACAATTTTTTAATTGCTAGGTAGATTGTTAAAAGTCTCTTACTAAGTGTTTGAGCAAATGATATCTCTTGCTTGTGTGCTTGAGCATTGGAAGTCTCATACTTTAGTGTTTGAGCAAATAAAGTCTCTTGCTTGTGTGCTTTAGCATATAAGTCTCTTACTTGAGTGTTTGAATAAGGGAAGTTTTTTGCTTGTGTGCTCAAACAAATTGTAATCTTGTGTGATTATAGTGAAAATCTCATGTAAGTAGAAGGCATCTGAATTACTCTCAAGGTGTGAGAGGAACCAGAATAACCCTGCGTGTTATTCTTCTTTCTTACATTTCATATCCACTGCCTACCTCTAACTGAATCAGATTCTACAAATTGTGTTTATAATCTGACCATGAGTTTAAAAACAAAGAAAAAGTAAACACAATTCAACCTTCCTTCTTGTGTTTTTCTCACCTTTAGTATCCAGGTCGAACTTGTCTGACATGCGATTATAAGGAAGTCAAGGTTTACCTTTCTCTCCCGCACTCCTTTTCCAATCATCAATGTTAGATATATTGCTTCATGAGGATAAGTTATCGAATCGTTGAAGGCCAACTAGTCTCCTCTAATGTACGAATTCAAATCTCTCTAGTATAGGCCTATCAACTCCAACGTGTCATCCACGAGGAATCCTCTCATGCTTCAATCGACGATGATGGTCGCGAGGATCCAAGGCAGGTCGATGTTGGAAATTTTATTGATCTTTTCGTGTTCCAGAAAACCTAACTCCAATCAATCTTTTCTTTACTGAACATTGGTGATCGTCATTAGTAGAAGGCAATCTGACTTGGATAAGCGTTGGATGTTGCAACACTATGGAATTCGTCGATCAATGACAAATAGTGAACGAATAGCATGGAACACGAAATGGATCTTGTGGACATGACTAACAAAGTTACCTCTTCTCCTCCCTCTACTTTCGATAGATAACTCATATAAGATCGAGCGATATCTAGTAGTGGAATTTTGCAGGAATTAGAAGTTGATTCCCACACAACGCCACCGTTCCATTATGGAACCAAAATTAAATGCATTTAATGAATTGAGAATCCTAAATAGGTGGTGTTAATCTCTGATATATTGGTGCATGGATGGACTTTCAAGGTTAACATTGCAACGTTCAAGTCAGTTTCAGATACAAGATGAGCGTAGTGAAGTGAAAATCATAAAGTATACCTTAATTTTTGTGTGAAACGACTTTATAACTTGGGTCAATTGGAGTAAATTTGTGCCTTGACCATTTGAGCATTTATTTGGCTTATATATAATTAATATATGCCTTGACCATTTTACTTAAAAAATATAATTCAAATATGATTTTAAAAATAAATTAAATGTTCATCAATTAGAAATATCATAATTGATAAATTAAATGAACTAATAAGTGGATTAAATTGGATAGTTTTAAAAATAAATTTTAACAAATTATTAGTATATTATAGGCTCAAACCCACTTTTTTTCCCTCTATTTTAATATTTTTTTAACTTTTAATCCTTCATTTTAAAAATCAGTTTTTTGATCCCTCAATTTTATATTATTTGCGATTTTGTTAATCCCCCTCCAGTTTTACATTGGTGACCGTGATGATTAAGATTTAAAAAAATTTGACAATGATAAATGGGATAATTTATTAATTAGTATTTTTTAAATAAAAAATTAATACTTTTTAATTAAATTTTTTTATAGAAATTAATTACTTTCAATTCTTACGATAAAATTTTGGACCCAAAGCCCATTTAGTTTCACCATGAACAAAATACTTATGTGATGGAAATGATTTAAGTATGAAAAAACTATATAAAGACTAACTATAACTATTAGAAATACAGGAATTACATGCAGATTTCCTATGGAAATTTATCCATAGATGCACCTGCGATTTTACCAAGTGCGAAATCTTCCTGCGAAATTAATTATCCACGAAGGTTTTAACTAGAAATAAAAAATAGCATGAAGAATCGCAGGTAACATGTTTTTTGCAGAAACTTTGTCAAAATCCGCAGAAAAATAAAGTTTTTCTAGTAATGTTATATGCTTGTTAAAGAAATGATGTGGGACTTCAACTAAAACACAATGTCACACCAAACTTTTTTCCCCAACACACCATAAAATGAAATTTCATCACAATCTTTTATCACAATATATTTTCCTTTCTATCACAATATTTAAACTGTTAATGATGAAAAAATCCCTATGAAATGCTATGATTTAGTTAGCCATCACGTTACTGCAACATAAGAGAGAATTTTTAACACTACTTAATAGTTAGAGTATTAAGTCTAACAAAATAAATATGTCTCGTAAAAAATGACAACAAACATAATTATTTAAAATTTAATGCTTAACTACAAGTCTAAAACAACATCATTCAACTCATTTAATTTTTTCAAACTCTTCATCTACATCATTCTCTTGAAGCAATGATCAATGGTCTTATTTATTAAAGCAATTATACTAGGTATCTTTTACCTAATAACTTGTTCCAAATGCTGAAATCATGAAACCAAAGAAAAAATAAAATCACTTACCATTGAATGAATTAGAAATGCATAGTATGTTGTAACACAGTAAAACAGAAAAAATACCAAATGAAAATATCTGAGATTTCGAGCCCAGTTTATGCGCCAAATGTCCATATTCAGAAATTGTCTCAAAATATTCATGTTCCTTCCTTCGAGCGGAAATAATATCACCATTTTTATTAATATTAGCTTATGAATGGTTTACAATTTGAACTCATGGATGTTGCAGCCTGTATTGCTTTCCCTCAAGAATCTTCATGTTTCACATAAAGAACATCCATCATTTTACATTGAATAAAAAACTACAACTTCACACTCAAGTACATGGAAATCAATCAAAGTTATTCACCACCAAAAACAAAAGATAAGTACACAATTGTAAGAAAATCCTTACATAACTACAGACTTTATCCATAATATAAGTAAAACTGTTTTAATATTAATTCACATCGTGACAACCATAATTATTGTGTCAACGCTACACCTAGTACATATCAAATTTCGAAAGCATTTTTTAAAGCCCTACATATGAATCCCGAATCAACCAAATCCAAGAAATTAAAGAACTTTTTTTGAAGTAGAAACAAATCAAGAGTCAAACAATATCATAGCACATATACAATCAATGAAATTCTAAATATCAAATTTTATTTCTATCTTCTAACTTTCTATATCAATTATATGGAATATTCGATTATGGGCCTTACTTGGTATAACCCAGTTGAAAAAAAATTCTTTACTGCTGAAGCTTTTCGTTATACCTTTCAAATATTTTTTGTTTTAATAATTTAATTTCATTATATATATATATATATATATATATATATATATATATATATATATATATATATATATATATATATATATATATATATATATATATATATATATATATATATATATATATATATATATATATAATTCAATTAACAAACTTTATATTATTAAATTTTATAATATAATATTTGGAGGAAATATTAAATAAAATGTTATGATGTTTGAAGGGAATGTTGCCGCCTAATTTTTTTATTAAAATTTTTATACAATTTGAAAAATATAGCTTTCTGTTAGAAACTATGCAACAATTTAAAAGTGTTCTCATAAATATTTAAGAGGATATTTATCATTTATTGGCAAACATAAATTATAGGATCGCTTGGAAATTGTTGTCAGAAGTATTTTAGAGAATATTTGCAAAGTATGCTAAGAATTGTTTTAGCAATAGACAAAAACTGCCATCTGATCTTCTTTTAGGTAACAATTTATACATGTTGTTTAAAAATGTGTCGCCAGAAATAATATATGCCATAGCGTCTCTTGCCATAATATGTTGTAGCCTTATGTTACTGAAATTTATTCTCGTAGGAAAGCCAACTCTATTGGATTACCAATATTTCATTAATACTCATTTAGGTTAGTAAGAAAACTTTGTGCATTGCAAGTTTTGTTAAGTTTGAACTGATATGCACAATAAATCTTAAATGAACTTTGTATCACTTTGCTTCTAGAAATCCTACTATCTTTGCAAAATTGGGGTTAGTTGACAAGGATCGTCAAAAAACAACTTTTGAGGAAATTGGTGTTACAGGGGTACAAAACAGTAGTACAATAGCAGATACCGAGAAAAATGTTTCTCCTGAAAATAACCCTCTGGATTCATCTGAATAGTGGCAGAAAATACCTATAGAGAACATGTCCCCCGTGAACTAACCATTTTAAGAATTTTAAGTAATTATTTTTTAAAACACTTAATTAAAAATATTAATTTATTCTTTAAAAAATGTTAATTAATAAATTATCACAATCTATATTACTACATCATTAAAAATATTTTTTTTTCTTAATCAATCACAGTCATTTAAGCAAAATTGAAGAAGAGACCAACAAAATCTCAAGTGACACTATAAGAAAAGATGTCTCTAGTGATTTAATGACGTGAAATTCACATGATTAAAATGGAGAATTGCGACGTGAAAACCACACCACTAAATAATTAAAATAATAAAACAATGAACGTCTGATTTTCAGACGGAGACTTTTAAAATTATAAAAAATATTGTTGAGACATGTAAAACACGTGGCTAATGAAATTTCAAAAATTAAAAAATTTGAGTGAGAAATATTGACCAGTGGAGTTCATTGAATTGCAAGTGAACCGACAACTTTATGGTAGCAATATGTTTTCCATGTCATTAAAAGATTACCGTTCTGACACACATATTTAGTGACATGGTTATCAGATCGCTATTAGTGACATGGTAATCACGTTGCAACTCAACTATTACTTTATTTTGTGACGTGATTTACTCAACTTTAAAATTCTTATTTATTGTCGCACTTCACCGCTTCCCACACGCTACCAATATCCAGTTCTTCACCTCCATCAATATTTTCTTCCCTCCTTCACCATTTATGTTAATTTTTCCTCCCCTCTCTCGCCATTTTTATAAAACTCTATTTTATTTGATTTCTACATTAAAAGGTATGTATTGTTTTTTAATGTTCTTTTGATTAAGCTTCATTATTCTAGATTCTTCTCTAATTTGATTTTTCTATTTTTGTTGATTAAGATTCAAGGAGTTATTCAACACTCAACAAACTTCATTGATTGATTAAAGTTTCTCTATTTTATCTAATTCCTTCACAAAAAGTATGTATTATTTTTAATTTTCATGTAAAAATGTATATTGGGCAGTGGGTTGTTTGTTATTTTTGTATTTTTACATATATTATTTAGTAAAACTTTGAAAATATATTGGATTGTGGTTTATGAACTAGATCAAATTTCTTCCCTTTAATGGAATATATTTTTACATTTTTACATATTACTTAGTGAAGATATAAAAAATAGAATATATATATATATATATATATATATATATATATATATATATATATATATATATATATATATATATATATATATATATATATATATATATATATATATATATATATATATATATATATATATATATATATATATATATATATATATATATATATATATATATATATTACATTTGAGATTAATTGAAATAAATTGTAAGTGTACAATTATTTTACACTGTCATTTAATTAAAATGAATCATTTTGACACATAATTATAGAATTAAAATTAAAAAACATAAAATTATAATTAAATCATTTTAATAACTACTTCTTTTACGTTTCTATCTTCTCACGTGTCAAAATGATTTATTCTAATTGAATGACCGCACGTAAAGTAGTTTTACACTTATAGTATATTTCAATTAATTTCATTACATTTTTATATGTATTATATTTTAAAAATTTAAATATATATAAAAAATGAATAACTGAATATATTTTGACATATATTACTAAATGAAAATAGAATATATATGTTTATAGTAGAAAATATTTTTTTAGTGTTTATATATGTTAAGTAACAAGTGGGGAAAAAAATTCTTTAGTGTTTATATATTATTTAGTAAAAACATAATATATATGTTTATAATAGTAAATTTAATATATATAATATAAATTTTTAAAAAATGTAATATATTAATAAACATAGAATTTATTATTATTTTAAAATAGAATAAGTTTATCACTCGAAAAATATATCACTAAATTGTGGCGTAAAATTCACATGACTATCTAATTCACACTAAAAATTATAGGTGATGTAATCTATTTTTTAAAAATGTGAATATCATGCTACAATTCCGTAATATATTTTTCAAATAACAATGTAGTGCAATTTATTTTATGATTAATGACATGATTATAATATAACAAATTAGTAACGTGTATTTCACGCGACAATCAATTACCATAAATATTTTGGCCATGTGTTTCAATCGCATCTTCAAAATTTATAAAAATGCATCCAATTACAACCCCTCATCTATATCCATGTCATAACACAACGCCTTGAAACGATGCCTTGAAGATTTTCACAAATTAAAACAGATACATATATAAAGAGAACACCAATTCACCTTTCTTACACTTTTTCGAATTCAACTATATACACAAATCAATTAAAACATACTCGATCCGTTACGAATGACACAGCTTCTACTTTGTGAAAGAAGGGGATTGACCTTCATAATGATATCACCATCATCATATCCAGACACAAACTCCTCGTCGAATTCATCTTCTTCCTTGATTGTTGGCATTCCGACACTGCGACTTCTCGGAGTAGGCACATTCTTTGCTTCCACACCAACATCAACTCCACTCCCACCTGGTCTGATCTTAAGCGACGCAGTCTTCACAAGCTCCTTGAAGTCATCGCCACTTGAACTTGAGGAGGCTGTTGTAGAGTATACCCTGAAGCTCTCAGGATGAATGAAGCTATGCTGCATAGGATACCCTGTATCCATACCGGCCATGCCAGTAGAGCACCGGATCATGGCGCGGACATACATGTCCTTTACCTTTATCAACATCTTGAAAGGTGACTTCATGTACCTCATCGCCTTGGTTCCTCTGCTGCTCGCCCTATCTGTCATGTTGCAACTATAACTTTTTAATATGAAATATATGAATTTATAGACACCTTTAAATCTATTATTATAGTGTTTCATCAGTTAAAGTTTACTGAGAAATATTTAGATACTGACTTATCCTAAAGTGTGAGAAATTCTTTAAATAAAAATGAAGTTTCCATATAAAAATTTAGGAAAAAATATATTGACGCCACTTTATAACACCTGTAACTTTATACGCAATACATACTAGTTTTATTTTTTATAATTTATTTATTTTAGTTTTTGTGCAAGACCATTATAATTTGTTGTTATATACGAAATAGGATATATTGATGTATAGAAAAAGGTGTAAAAATAGGATAAGCTAAAAAATTTACTATAAAATAGTTATAATTTTGGTAAATCGTACTTTTTTAGACCGTTCTATATATATTCTTGGTCAATTATACTTTTTAGATCATTATAAATATTCGATTTCGATTTAAATTACTTTAATTTTGAAACCAAGAATTATTATCATCAATTGACGATGTAAAATTTTCTATTGCAAATGAATAAAAGTTAAACTCTTTTATAATGACTAGAAGTTAATAATAAATAATAGTTATTTTTATTTTATTAAAATATTTTTAATTGTAAAATAACATAAAACAATATTATTCAATGATCTTCACAAAAATTATATTAAAAAATGTGAATATTATAATTAATTGAATAGAATAGAAAAAGTTAATAATTTAAAAATTAAAGAGGGAAAGATGTGTTTGAAAATAAAATGAGTTAATAATGGTGGAAGTGATTATTGAAGAATATTTTTATAAACAATAATGTATTACGAGAATACGAGGAGTATAAGAGATATTCAACCGTATTAACGGGAGATTCAAAGAAAAAAGAATCTAAAAAAAATCAAATGACAATAAAAAATCAAATGGGTTTGTGGTAAAATAAAAAGAATTAAAAATTAATAAAAGTAAAAAAAACACCATTATAATTTATGTCAAAATTTATTTATTTTAACGATTTATATGAATTAAAATTTGAAATCAAACATTATATAATAATAATAATAATAATAAGTATTATATTTGTTACATGTGATTAGAGCTGTTAAAATGAGTTATCCGATCCTAAACGGTTCGGTCCTAATGGGCTTGGACTTTTAGGGTGGAGGCAAAAAAAATTATTTTTAATATGAGCTCGAAAATTATTACCCGAACTCGGCCCTAAATGAGCTTCAGACTACCCATCCCTAAACGGGTATTTTAATAAAAATTTAAAATAAAAATGTCATAATATTTATTATAAATAAAATTAAAAATTATATTATTTTAAATATAATACATTTTAAGTACTAATTTTATCAATATTATAATGTGTTTTTAAAGACTATACATATCTAAATTATATAAAATAATACTCGAATATTTAACATAAGAGAACCTTATAGAATACGAGAAAAGAGGGTTGATTATATTAACATACAATATTTAAAAGAGAAAGATTGATTAGAATATATATATAAAATTTAGTGAGGTGAAAAAAATCAATATGTTATTTTAGAATAAGATAATATAAATATTAATATAATTTTTTAAAATTTATATTAATATGAGTTTAATGGGCTAACCCTAATGAGTAGCGGACTTTTTAGAGCATGACGACAAATGTTCTGAAAAATATGTACTTTAATTTTAAAGTTCAAGTCCTATGACTTTTTGGAACAGGCGAACCGGCCCATATAGACTAACCCATTTTGACGGCTCTACCTATAACAACAAATACTTCAGTTTTATTTGTTAATTTGCTCTCTCTCTTGCAACAAAACCTCTTAAATAATTATACATATAATTGTAATAATTAAAATAATAAAGAATAGAAATTTTATGTGACAACAAATACTTCATCTTATTTCTTTAATTCCACCTCTCTCATAACACAACACAACCTTTTCAACAACATAATTACTAAAAAGAAAAATAATATCCCTACATCACAAAAATACATATGTATTGTATTTCACTTTCACTAATACGGTGAACAGTAAAATATTATAATAATTTTTTAAAAATATAAAATATTATAATAATTTTTTTAAAATATAAAAAATTATTATTTTAACTTTTTTAGATTAAAGAATATTGATATAAAATTGTATGATTAACCAACTTCATAATTTTATTAATTAATATTTTACATTTTATTAATCAACTTTGTTTATCATTAAAAGTTATTATTAATTTATAGACTTTTATTAACCAACTTCATAACCTTATTAATCAAATTTTGAACTTTTATTAACTAACTTTAATTTCTGGACATTCATTAACCAACATTATCAGTTAATTAATTAATTTTTACATTTTATTAATAACATTGTTTTACTACTTAAAATCACTATTGACGGGTACTCTTCACGGGGCACTGTTCGCGTGGTTTTATAATATTGTTCACGCACTGCTCTCGTACTGTTTATTTAAAAAATATTATTCACCGTATAAATATAATGAATAATGTATATAGTGTAAATATTTGGTGTCACAATGGGTATATGAATGTCATTCCTGATAGTGCGTGAGACACTTTTAGTGGGGAGAGAATGAGAGAATAAAGAAATAAGAATTGATATTATTGAATGATTTGTTACAAATAATGATACATACTATGATTATTTATATACAATCCTAATTGGGCTTGAGCTAATACAACTTGTATTATATTTAAATATTAAATCTAATCAAATCTAATATAATATAATATTTTAACATATAATCCAAGTTGTCGAACTCATGCTAATCATAGACAATCTGAACTATTCATAATTTCTTTCTCAAATTCAGGACTCTATCGATCTTCAATCCTTTGGTGAAAATGTTGGCCAACTGTACTTCACTTGAACATTCACTTTACTCTGATAGCTTTTGTATGAGCTGACAATTCGACCAACTCCCATGTGTTATTTCTTTTAATTGCTTGTACCTTTTCGAGCATAGCAGACTTCCATTGTTTATCTTTGAAGGCTTCTCTATAGTTGATTGGTTCAGCACCTGCAAGTAAAGCAAAATGGACTAGTTCCCCATCTATTGTGACTTCATCATCACCAACCACTTCATAGTCTTGAAGTCTTGTTGAACGAGCTCTATTTCTTTGAGGTCTCTGACTTGTGTGAGTCATATCCTCTCCGACTTCGACTATGTCGAAAATGTTAGCAACTGATTCAACTTCTTCTTTGACTGGAGTATAAACAATGTCTTCAACTTTGACATCTTTACTTGCTTCGTTGAAATCATAGCTCATTAGTGGATTGTCAATTGCATTACTAGAATTCCAATCCTAGGAAGAATTTTCATCAATCACAAAGTCTCGACTCATCACAACCTTTTGATTAATTGGATTGAATAACCTGTATGCTCCAGTCTTATGATATCCTACCAGAATCATAGGTTCACTCTTATCATCAAGTTTCCTTCTCCTAGCATCAGGAATATGCTTGTAGCAAATAGAGCCAAACACCTTCAGATGACTCAGTGATGGTCGTTTTCCACTTCACACTTCTTCAGGAACCATGTTCTTCAGCTTCTTGGTAGGGCACTTGTTCAGAATATAAACAACAGTCGAAACAGCTTCTCCCCATAAGGATTTTGGAAAATTCTTCTACTTCAGCATACATCTCGCCATGTCAATATGGCCCTGTTTCTTCTTTATTCTATTCTATTATGCTGAGGAGTATAAGGAGCAGTTATCTCATGATCAATACCATGTTCTGCACATAATGCTTCAAATATTCTGGATGTGTATTCGCCAACTCCATCTATTCGCAGAACTTTAATTTTCTTTTCACCCTGGTTTTCGACAAGTATCTTGAATCTCTTAAAGATTTCAAATACTTTGTCCTTTCGTTTGATCACATAGATCTAGAGCTTTCGAATGTACTCATAAAAAATGTATGATATATTAATTAATTGATGAGTAAATAAATAATTATGATTATATATATATATATATATATATATATATATATATATATATATATATATATATATATATATATATATATATATATATATATATATATATATATATATATATATATATATATATATATATATATATATATATATATATATATATATATATTCATAAAAAATACATTAAAAATATTGATGTTTAAATTATTACAATTCACAACCCCTATACATATGTATATTATTAATAATAAGAATTAGTTATATCAGCCTTGCTATTTAGATATCCTTAATAAAAATTTGATAGGAAAAGGACAAAATGAAATGTGTATAGACTTTTGCTTTTTGGTTGTTCTGTGAAGGTTTTTATTTGAGTTTGTTTTCGGATTTGAAATATTGGCACAAGGAAATTATCGGGACGAGTCGCGTACTAGGTCGCTTTCTTTAAGATGTTTCTCCGTACTGCCAAAATATGCAAAGCAGTCGATTTACGACGACGCCTCCAGGATAAAACAGCCCGTTCAAAATTACGATTATCAGTTGCACACTGATAAATCGCTCTAGAAATACACCTTTCTAAATTATCTGGCGAAAATAGCCAGTCCAGTATCTGGCTGAAATAGCCAGTCGAAAAAACCAAGAAAAGAAAATTGTTTAGATGAAGAGAATTAAGGGAGAGAGAGGGAAATCAAAATTCGTGTGAATTTGTGAAATCCGGAGTGCTCACTACTGAATTTTTACCCTTTATTTATAGGTAGCTAGTGAGGCTGATATTTCCATTCCTCCAATGTGGGACTAAAATGAATTTTGTCAAATTCACTTTCCAATTCCCATTAATATAATTCCAACATCCAATGTGGGACTAACATGACTCTTTTCAAATTCACTTTCCAATTCCCATTAATATAATTCCAACATCCAATGTGGGACTAACATGACTCTTTTCAAATTCACTTTCCAATTCCCATTAATATAATTCCAACATCCAATGTGGGACTAAAATGAATCTTTTCAAATTCACTTTTCAATTTCTATTACTATAATTATTATAGTTCCAACAATCCCCCACTTGAATTTAAAGGAAATTTTAGAAGTCCGTCAAACGTTTCTAAGATTGTGCATAAGCAAAGGTGTCTACGACTTGAACCTTAGCGTAGCGAGTAAGATTCTGATTCAACAAGAGTGACACTATTGTCTTGAACTCTATCTCAGACATCAGACCCGCACACAACCTTTTCGTAAGGTGTATTCTTATAACCCGTGCTTTAGTGGCCTTGCACGTGTATCCCGGTTTAGTGAATGCTCTAGGAATTCTGCCTCGAAATTCCATAGGAACCGGCCTCAGTTCCACAGTCACATAGGTGAATCTATCAAGAGTACTCCTGTAGCCTAGGTACTCCCTCATACAGAGAATAGATATCATTAAGAGTTTCTATTATCTCATCCTGTCATTACTTCAGGATTCATGCTTTACTTGCATGATCATTTTCATATTACTCACAACTTGTTATTACCCATTGAACCTAAGTCTTGGGATCTCCAGTCATTTAGGTCGGGTTACCATCATGAGTAACTAATTGCTTCATAGGCATTAGTCCCATCTTTTTGGATGTATTATGGACTTTCTCTCTAGCTAATCCTTTCGTCAAAGGATCTGCTAAGTTCTCATTAGTGCGTACATGATCCACTCTCACAGCTCCTTTAGATATACAATCTCTAACAGTGTTATGTTTTCTTCTAATTTGACGTCTTTTACCATTATAGTAACGGTTCTCAACTTTTGCAATAGCCGCGGTACTATCGCAGTGGATCAACACAACTGGTATAGATTTTTCCCATAAAGGGATCTCAGCTAGCAAGCATCTTAACCAACTTGCTTCTTCACTAGCTGTAGCTAATGCTATCATCTCAAACTCCATTGTGGACTGTGCCAGAATGGTCTGTTTCTTTGATTTCCAAGATACAGCTCCTCCGGCTATACTAAATATATAACCACTAGTAGCTTTGGAGTCATCCGATAAGGTGTTCCAATCTGCATCACTATACCCTTCTAGTACAGCAGGAAATTTCTGATAGTGTAGGCCGAGGTCCATAGTCCTTTTAAGGTACTTCATTACTCGCTCAATAGCTTGCCAATGTTCGTTACTCGGCCTACTTGTAAATCTGCACAACAATCCTACGACATATGCAATGTCAGGTCTAGTACAATCAGTGGCATACCTAAGACTGCCAATGATGCTCGCATATTCTGCTTGTTTGACACTTTCTCCAGTGTTCTTAAACAGTTTCACACTTGGATCATACGGAGTGCATGCAGGTTTACAATCAAAGTATTTATATTTCTTTAAGATCTTCTCCATATAGTGAGATTGATCCAAAGAAATTCCTTGGCCGGATCTCGTGATCTTGATACCCAAGATCATGCTTGCTTCTCCGAGGTCTTTCATATCAAAGTTATTGCATAACAATGATTTCATATCATTAATGGCCTGAATGTTTGATCCAAATATAAGTAGATCGTCTACATATAGACATATGATAGTACAAATGCGATTCTCAGATTTGTAATAGATGCACTTGTCACTTTCATTCACTTTGTACCCATTAATTATCATTAAGTTATCAAACTTTTCATGCCATTGTTTAGGGGCTTGTTTTAGTCCATACAGAGACTTATCTAACTTACAGACCTTGCTTTCTTGTCCTTGGATTACAAATCCTTCTGGTTGTTCCATATAGATTTCTTCTTCTAAGTCACCGTTTAAAAAAGCTGTTTTAACATCCATTTGGTGTACTATTAAGTTATAAATGGCTGCTATTGAAATGAGTACCCTAATGGATGTAATTCTAGTGACTGGAGAAAAGGTGTCGAAGAAATCTATATTTTCTCTTTGTCTAAAACCCTTGGCTACAAGGCGTGCCTTGTATTTCTCAATCAATCCATCAGGTTTTAGTTTCTTTTTCAAAACCCATTTACAACCAATTGGTTTGCAACCCGGAGGTAAGTTTACTAAGTGCCAGGTCTTGTTAGATTCTAGAGAATCTATCTCATCATTAATGGCTTCTTGCCATAAGTCTGCATCCATAGATGACAGTGCTTCTTGAAGATTTATTGGATCTTCTTCTACATTATAGGTCGCATAATCGGGCCCATAGTCTTTAGCAACTCTTTCTCTTTTACTTCTTCGAAGCTCTGTTTCTACATTGTCGCTGCTTTCAGTGCTTTTTATCACAGGAATGTGACTCGATTGTGTGCCCCCACTATTTCTCGATTTGAAGGGAAATTTGTCTTCAAAGAATTCAACATCGTTTGATTCTATGATTACTCTGGCATTTAGGTCATAAAACCTGTATGCCTTACTGTTTGTTGCATACCCAATGGATACGCATTCATAGGCTCTACTAGCGAGTTTAACTCGTTTCGGATCTGGAATTCTGACATAAGCCAGGCAGCCCCAAGTTCTCAAATAAGACAAATTTGGTTGTCTTTTCTTTAATATCTCATAAGGTGAGATCTTACTTTTCGACTTGGGAACTTTATTCAGGACATAGCAAACAATCAATAAAATTTCCCCCCACCAGTGAGGTGCAGCACCAGAATTTAACATGATTGCAACTACAAGTTCAGTAAGAGTCCTATTATTTCTTTCTGCTTTACCATTCATTTCAGGAGAGTATGGAGCAATCGTTTCATGTATAATACCATGTTCAGCATAAAAATCATTAAACAAGCTAGAGTCATATTCGGTTCCCCTATCACTGCGAAGTCTCTTAATCTTCTTGTTAAATTGATTCTCAATTTCAGTTACATACACCTTAAACATGTCAAGCGCTTCACTTTTATTCTTCATTAGATATACATAAGTATAATCAGAGCAATCGTCAATAAAAGTGATAAAATAACGTTTATTATTTCTAGTTAAACTTCCATCTAATTCACATATATCAGAGTGTATAAGATCTAGGGGATCAGATTCTTTTATTATTGATTTATGTGAAGTCTTTGTTATTTTAGCTTGACTGCAAAATTCACATTTATTGGAATCATTAATATTTAGTTTAGGGATTAAGCCTATGTTGCTTGCATTAGAAATGATTCGTTTATTAACGTGACAAAGTCTACCATGCCAACTATTAAAATCACACAAAAAGTAAACAAAAGGAGAAGTTTTATTCAAATCAACATTCAACTTAAACATGCCATCAGTGGCGTACCCTTTTCACACAAAAATACCATTCTTAGTGATGGTGTACAAATCTGCCCCTAAAGTTTGACTGAACCCAGCCTTATTCAGAAGAAAACCAGAAACAAGATTCTTCCTAATTTCAGGAACATGCGTGACGTCCTTCAAGATCAAAGTCTTTCCTGAAGTGAACTTCAGTTCAACATCTCCAATTCCAGCAACATTAGTGGTGTGAGCATCTCCCAACAACACTTTCTTATCTTCAGTATTCATGTATGTCTTGAACATAGCACGATCATAGTAGACATGACGAGTGGCGCCAGTGTCTATCCACCAACCGTCACTTCCACCAACCATGTTGATTTCAGTGATCATGGCAATTAGTTGCTCATCAGTCAGGTTAACCTGTGTATTTGAGCCAGCTGCAGGTTTAGGCCTGCTCCTACATATCTTTGCCATATGGCCCGGTTTCCCACAATTGTAGCAAGAGAAAACCGGAGCATCATTTCTTTGAGGTGGTGGCTGTTGCCTAGCAAACGGAGCCGATGGGGCCCTAGAGGGATTCCCATTCTTAGTTCGGTTCATAGCACAACGGTTCTGATTCTTTAAAGGTTTGCCCGTAGGCTTCAGAACCGCACCAAACTTCTTTTTGTTGTCGTAAACAACTAAGACTTCTTCTTTCTGATCTTGTTTCCGAGCCTCCTCTTCAATTCGGAGGCGAGTAATCAGACTCTCGATTGAAAATTCTTTTGTTTTGTGACGAAGTATATTTTTGAAATCTTTCCAACCAGGGGGCAGTTTGTCAATAATTACAGCAATTTGAAATTGTTCATTAAGGGGCATACCTTCTGTAATAATCTCATGAGCAATCTTCTGAATTTCGTGGCTTTGAGTTTCCACCGACTTCTCATCCACCATCTTGTAGTTCAAGTAGCGGCTGACAGCAAATTTCTTCGCACCTGCTTCTTCAGTATCATATTTCCTTTTCAGAGCCTCCCATACCTGTTTAGCAGTTCTGTAGCTACTGTAGTAGTCGTACAGATCATCAGCAAGGCTGTTCAGAATGTGATTTTTGCACAGATAATCATTCTCGTGCCATAAGGCGATTTCTTTTCGGAGCTGCAGATCATCTGCAGCAGCCTTAGCTTTTGCAACATCTGAGTCAGACATTTTGGAAGTCCCGTCTGAATCTGCAAGTGAGTTACCGTTAGGTAGTTCAGATGATGCAGAAGGGACAACCGGGATATCCTCAGTCAGAACGTGGGCAACCTTTTTCAGAGTTAAGAAAAATTTCATCTTAGCTTGCCAACGTTTGAAATTGGAACCCTCAAACCTGAAAGGTTTGTCAGAGACCAAAGCGGCCGCAGTAGTACCGATAATTTCCTCAGTTGCCATGGCAGTTATGAAACCGTCTTAAAATTGTTGTTTTCGGATTTGAAATATTGGCACAAGGAAATTATCGGGACGAGTCGCGTACTAGGTCGCTTTCTTTAAGACGTTTCGTCGTACTGCCAAAATATGCAAAGCAGTCGATTTACGACGACGCCTCCAGGATAAAACAGCCCGTTCAAAATTACGATTATCAGTTGCACACTGATAAATCGCTCTAGAAATACACCTTTCTAAATTATCTGGCGAAAATAGCCAGTCCAGTATCTGGCTGAAATAGCCATTCGAAAAAACCAAGAAAAGAAAATTGTTTAGATGAAGAGAATTAAGGGAGAGAGAGGGAAATCAAAATTCGTGTGAATTTGTGAAATCCGGAGTGCTCACTACTGAATTTTTACCCTTTATTTATAGGTAGCTAGTGAGGCTGATATTTCCATTCCTCCAATGTGGGACTAAAATGAATTTTGTCAAATTCACTTTCCAATTCCCATTAATATAATTCCAACATCCAATGTGGGACTAACATGACTCTTTTCAAATTCACTTTCCAATTCCCGTTAATATAATTCCAACATCCAATGTGGGACTAACATGACTCTTTTCAAATTCACTTTCCAATTCCCATTAATATAATTCCAACATCCAATGTGGGACTAAAATGAATCTTTTCAAATTCACTTTTCAATTTCTATTACTATAATTATTATAGTTCCAACAGTTATATCAGCCTTGCTATTTAGATATCCTTAATAAAAATTTGATAGGAAAAGGACAAAATGAAATGTGTATAGACTTTTGCTTTTTGGTTGTTCTGTGAAGGTTTTTATTTGAGTTTGATTGATCGGTTAAATTTGTTACTTAGCTTTAGTAATACTACTATCTAGTCTAATTACAAGTTATATAGAAAGTTAAAATTATTTTCCCTTGAATTTGCAATGAGCACTAGCTTTTAATTTAGAGGCCCATTATAATTTTAAAAACCTTTTGCAGTGGACCAGACTGCACAGGGGTATAACCGGCCCTGCATTGAATAAACAATATATTTTGACAAAATATAGACCAAATACATTAGTTATTGAATAAATTTAAAAAACAATTTTTTTCTTATAAATAGGACTAGAGATAGTAATTGAAAAGGTGATGATTGTCGCGGCGAGAAAAAATTTGAGATTAAGCTATTGATTAACATAACTCAAAAATCAAGAGTCGCCATCGAACTTTATAGTTTCTAAAGACAAAAAGGAAAAGGTCGAACGAAACCCACAAGAGAAAAAAAGAGAATCTGGATACGGGGGTTGGTTATGCAAGCGGAAGGTATTAACACCCCTCACATCTATTGTACTCAACGAGAACCACTTGCAAATCTGTGTTTATAAAAATGTTGGATTGTTTGTTGATTGATTTTAAATGAAAATACATTTCGTCATATTCGAGTGGAAAACTCAACTTACTACCCACAAGTATGAGGAAATGAGCATCTGCATCATCTTGATATGGAGAACTTTAAATGAAAATACATTTCATCATATTCGAGTGGAAAATACATTTCATCTTGATATGGAGAACTTTCACTTGGATGTTCTCACAAGCAAGTCTCAACATTCAAGTGGAAAATGTCAATCATTTCTTAGTATCTTGTAGAAGTATAGTGGCTTGCATCATTACAATAATAGACTAATATCTAATCTTTTGAAAAAGGTTATTAAAGAAAAATGCACAAAGTCACAAAAAGAAGTTTGATGAGGTTTGTCTTTTTTAGAAGTTTTGAAAAGAGTTTAAAAAGGCTTAACTGTTTTATCATTTATTAAGGAAAACATTTTCTGGATCACTTGACAAAGTCAAGATTTATTAAGAAAGAGTTGTGAAGTTAGATAACAAGAAGTTTTTGAAATAGAGAGAAGTTTTGAAAATTTATGAAGTGGGAAAGAGAAGAAGAGATTATCGTAAAGCATAAAATAAATGACCTCGTTGTAATGTAGCCCAAGAGAAAGTATTTATGTATGCAAGTGTACTAACCACAAGATGGAGCCAGCATTTGACATTGGTCAAAACAAGCATTCATTTCCCTTTGGATTGAGCCATAAGATGAATAAGTACAAGCACAGATGAATATCAAAAGATCCAGATGGACAACCAAGTCACAAAAAAAATCCAAGTCTTGATTAGAAGATCAGAGGGTCCAGAGGAATCATAAAGTCTCAGATGAATCTCAAAGTATTAGATACTACTTGAAGCAAGGAAAAAGCACCAAGTCCTAAGGTCCAAAGTCCAAAATACTCCTCAAGCAAGGGATAGTAACACAAAGTCCAAGAGATCAGATTAAAGTTTTTTAGGGTTTTAGCCATTTTATAGTGTTTTTGTTCTTTTGAAATAAGAAAGCAATAAAGTATAAAGTAAAAAAGCAAAATTAAAAGGCAAGAATGTAAATGGCATAAAAATGTAAATGACATAAATGTAAAGAGCATAATGTTAGATGCCAAATTTCGCTTATTTGATCTACCAAATGTTGGCATCTTTCACTCATTTTTGTCAAGAAAGTGTTGAAAACCACTCTTGCTTTGGTTGGTTTGCAACATTATGAGAAAACCTCTTGGTACCTTTGATTTGTGTGTTATTGTGCAGGAATTAGGCACAAAACATGTGAAAAGTAAGACACAAGAAATGGGCAAGGAAACCAAGACAACATGCAAACAACAGCAAGTTCGCTAGGCGAACTTGCTAGCGAAGCTCCCTCCAGAACATCATGAAGTTCGCTAGACAAACTATGAAGCGAAGGACTCGCTAGGAGAAGTGGTAGCAAAGCTCTAGCGAACACTCTCAGACTTGGACAAAGGCGAAAAGGACCATAAACTCGCTAGGCGAAGTTCACAATGAAGGTTTCGCTAGGCGAAGGAATGCTCGCTTAGCGAACGTTTGGAAAAGTCTCAGACAGTTTGATTGTTCAGAGGCACCTCACGTGCCTAACTTAATGTTCGCTAGGCGAAGGATCTATTCGCTACGCGAACATGACAGATCTTGAATGTACTATTTAAGTTTTTTTATCGCTTTTTAGTTCATAATCCATTTTACGTAATATTTTCTACATAAGAACTTATCTCTCTTCATTTATTTTAGAGAGACGAACACAAAACTCTAAGAGGGAGGAGGTAAGATCTTTGATCTCTTGTTGGGGTTTGGATGTAATCTTTTGATACCTTATGTATTTCATCTAGTTTATGTTTGTGAACTAGTTTGGATTCTCTATTGATTGATTATCTTTGATTGCTTATTTGTGGGTCTTGACAAAACCTTTTCACATCTTTGATCTCAGATTTTCTTCTATCAATGAACAAACTTTTGACATGGTTTTGTAAATTGATATTCATTGTATCTTCTTTGGTATTGTGTTAATTAAGTAGCATGGGTAGCATGAGTAGAATCAATATGATATTGTACGGGTGCGTGATAATAGTGATGAAGAACGATGTTCACATACATTTGGCAGATTAGATGAATACATGTAAAAAGGGTTAAGCGTGTATGCGTATTCTGATCATTGTGTTTTATATGAAACAATCGTTTATCCGATATGAATGTCGTCTTTGCTTACCTGTTTATCTTTTATTTGAACCATGATAGAGATATACTCTTCGGGTCTAGATCTAGGATGATTACCTATTAGGTCCTAAATGCTAGAGATAGGTTTAGGCTTAGCATTTGCGTGAGTATCAGTTCGTAATGCTCTGTGTTATGTTTTTGTTGGATGAGAGATCACCAATGAGACAACATGGTTGTTCTCTCAACGTTGCGTTAGAGATAAGCTTTATCGTAGGTGATACGTAAGGGTATTAGACGAATGATTGCGTTGTGTTTAACTTGATCATAAGAATGCATATGTTATCAATTGATGAGATCCAATCCCAACAAGGCTCCGTTTATATTTCAGTCTTTATTTTATATTTTCTGTTTTTATTTATGGTTCCTTGAACTTTTTAAACCAAAAATTTTGAACAATAAGCTTAGAAATGTAGAGGCCGTTGAACGGTGTTCATATCACACTAATCCCTGTGGAGACGACAAAACTGGGTACTTAATATTTTTTGCTTGCTGCTTTACCGCACCAACACATAACAATAAATGTTAGATGTTAGCATAATTAATATGTCAATTTTAGTATTAATTAGAATTCAATCGAGTCAGGACAATTTAGTGCTATGTTAAGAAATCGTAAGTGGACTTATGTAGAAGTTACACCTATATGAGGCCGGTCAATAACAATTTATGTGTCAAACATGTTAGAGACCTAACACAAAGTTAGTCTTCTAAAACAATGCAACACAATAGTCAAACAAAAGGAGACGAATAAGATATGATAGAAAGAATGCAATGAAGGCTCAAACAATCACATAGGGGTCATCTATCAACAAGTCAAATGATTCAAAGCATGGCCAAACAAGGACTAACTTATCTCTGATACAAAGTGTCAAAGATGATCAAATGATCATTTATTAACAGGTTTGAATCAAAGAAGGTTGAATCAACCAAATGATCATCAATCAAGGACTTGAGATGTTGAAAATATGTTCAACCAAGTAATCATCAAGAGCAAGAATCAATACATTCCAAAAATTTGAACAAAGTCAAAATAAAAAGAGATTTAAAATGAAATAAAATGGAAATTAAAAGGAAAATATAAACAAGGCATCAAAACATAAAATAAATGATTGGGAAAATTATGAGAAGTCAAGAATATTACAAATAAAGAGATCTCAAAAAATGGGGTGAAAAATATTTCAAAATAATTAAAAATGAAATGCAAAATGAAAATTAAATGGAAAATAAAGAAAATATCAATTAAATTCAAAATGATTTTTAAAAATTGTGAAAAAAATATATGTGATAGAAAATACTTTCATGGATTTATGAAAATAATTGGAGTAAAAAATAATAAAATAAAAAATATTTGAAAAAATTGTGCTACAACTAGTTTTTTCAAAAACACACACGAAGCACCATCTTCTTCAACCTTGAGTTGATTTTTGCAGATCATGAACTTGTTTTTTAGCATGATTCATACATGGATTTAGGTTCTAAACACTTCATCATTCATGTCTCTCTGCATCAGAGCCATTAATTGACTCTGAGCAGAGAAAATTTGTTCAAGAACATGAAGAACCCTAGTTGTTCAAAGTAAAATTAAATGTCTAATACGTGATATAAATTCAAGGTAGTTGAGGGGTTTCAATCAGTGAATCAAGAAAAACACACAGGTAACTTGTTTTCTAAGAAAATTTTACTCGTAGCTACCTTTTCAGTTGAAGCTTCGAAGGTTAGCAATGGTTGATTCGAGTTGAATGTTGCAGGAAGTTTCAAGCCACGACAATACTTCACTTAGCTTTAGAGGATGCCGGTGAGTGATTTTGGGAAATATTTGAAACAAAATAAGTGTGGTTTGATGAAACGGTTAACTAATTTTTGGTGGTTTTGAGCTCAAGTGTAGCAGAGGCTTTTTGGCTCTCTAAAGCTTGCAAATGAATACAAATCAACCTTCTATTTAAAGGGAAAGTGTTGTTGACCTCACACATGTGAAATGGATCTAAAATACATGTGAACCAAGTTGAAATTTGTTGATTTGCAATCCGTGTGAGGGCAAGGGTGAAATGTGTTATTCAATGATGAAAACTGGTCGTTTACCACTTGTTTCCACGCGTTTTGATTGTACAAAAGGTTCACACATGTGCAGGTGATCCCAAATCGAGAATGGACATGAATATCATGACCTGAAGCTGACCAAGAAGCAGAGCTCACATTACGATGTTTAAAGCTAGGCCAAATGAAATTCACTCTTGCGTTTTTTAATTTTGTTTATGCCAAATGTTTTCCTCATTGCAAAGAATCAGATGCAGAAACAATTACATCAAAAGGATGCTTGGATTGAAAATGGAATTGATTCAATGTTGGGGTCATGGCCTGAACTTTTAGGCCAAGCATTAGCTCGACCAGGTCTTGGGCCTGCTTTTGTACACACATGGGTAGCTCAGCAAATCCCAAAATTGATGGAATTAGAAATTGAATTAATGTTTGACCCTTGAAGCAAAGTTGTATAGGAGTTCAAATTTTACATTTGGCTCAAAGTAGATCCAAAAAATGTTGATAATTGAGAAAGTTATGGTGATTGGACCAAGTGACATGCCATACTTGACTTTAGGCAAGCCAAACATGTGCTAACTTGTGACTTCTTGCTATTTTCTTGCATCTAAATTGTGAGGGCAAAGCCTCATATATAAATATGCTCATTTTGATGATGTCAAAACTCAGCTCCATACAAGAATATATGTTAGACGTTATAACTATGTCGTAATTGCATGTTTTGTCTCTCATAATTCAAATGCTCGTAAAAATCACGGTTGTTGCATATAGATAGCCAAATATGTGTGTCACATAGGTTTGACTTAGTAAGTGTTGGTTGCCATACTATAGGTTTCATCAAAAGTATCATAAAGTATGAAAATATGCATTTTTGAGTGTTTCAGGGCTTTGAGTCGACCAAAGACTTGTTCCGGTCGACTCACATTGTAAGCCTTTTTAGTGCATTAGTCTCGGGAGGGATCGCGTCGACCCTCCGGTCGACTCATACTATAAGCATTTTCATTTGGCTAAAAAAGCATGCCATGCGTCGACGCATGCTATGCTCTGGTCGACGCATGGTCCTGTTTTCTGCATAATCTTGCTTTCAGGTCTGCTTAGGTCGACCCCCTCTATTGCATAGGTCGACCGCTCACTATTTTGTGTCAAAATTCTATTATGTCAACTGTCTTTGTGAATAACAAGAAAAGTGAAATAGATGTCGATTTGGTTCTCATCATCTTCATTCTCTTCATAGCATTTCACAACAATTACAAATAATCATCTTTGTTGTGCATTGTGCATGCTCGAGGTGATAACGTCCAAAGCTGAAGGTTGGTTTATCTGGTTTGGGTTGAGTAATTGACAGGTTTTTCTTTAATAAAACCTTTAGGGTTTTGCCCTCCAAGAATCTCAGATTTTGGGGGTTTTTGCATGATTCGTTCCATCACATATTCAGCCGAGTGAAGGTAATCGAAGAGCTAGAGGTTCTGTCGATTTAGTAACGGTAAACTAAGGATTGTGAGTGGGAATTTCGGGTTTGACACGCGGGTGATTGAAATCAGCCAGGCCAGATTTTGAAGACTGAAGGTTGTTCAAAGAGAGTGTCGTAATCGGAGGTTTATTCACAGCTGTCGAAGTACTTCATTCAACTTGAATCAAGGGGCAAGAAGAAATAGGATCTACAACAACAATTGTGTCCATTTGTTTGATAGCTATTTGCTTCTTGTATTAACATTGACCAACATGTTATATCTATCTATAAATAGGTCTCAATTCTATTGTTAGAATTAAGGGCAGACGTACCCCGAGCGAGAACGACGGGGGAACTACCTCAACAAATCATTGTGTCTTTTGCTTTACATTTATATTGCTTAATATTTGTGTTTTTAGTGCAAACGATTATATCAATCTAGGTCTGATTTGAGTTGTGCTCAACTAATTTTGAACCTAGTACAATCATTGATTGTAAGAGGGAACTTGAACACCTAACTCTCAAAACAGAACTCACTTGTAGTGCTCTGCACTCCAAGTGTTTGATAAATTATGTGAACTAAAAACCTTGTGTGTTGTCTTTTCATATTGTTAATATTTTAAAGGCATTGGAACTAGTCATACCATATAGTGAGCATAATCAAATTGAAAGTGTGATTAACATAGTGATTCTCATATCTCGTTTATCTGATTCCATAGGCTTAACGCATATCCGATTTTCTAGTAACTGTTCGTTTTAGATGTGTATAGTTCCTCGGCCGCTTCTGCAATTAAACAAATTTTAAAAACCATTTTTATTGGTAGCTCCGACTCTTTTAAGCAAGCGATTTATTCAACCCCCCTTCTAGATCTGCGCCATCGTCTAACAAGTGGTGTCAAGAGCACCGATTGACTCCGTGCTTCAAGTATAACTTAGTAGAAAATGGCTAACAAACCTAAATGGGCTTATAATAGAGCACCTATTTTTAATGGAGAAAACTATAGTTACTGGAAAGATTGTATGCGTGTGCATATAAATTCCATTGATAGGAAGGTATGGAATGTTATTTTGGATAGTCCTATAGAAATAACCATGACCGATGAAAATAATATGATTGTGCCTAATCTTGAAGCACAATAGAATGATGATGACGAGAAAAAGTATAATTACAATTGGAAAGCCAAAAATATTCTGATCTCCTCCTTGGGAGTTGACGAATACCATAGGGTTTCTCATTGTTTGACTGCAAAGGCTATGTGGGACTCATTGCAAGTTGCCCATGAGGGAACCAATGATGTTAAACTAGAGAGAATCAATACCTTAACACAAGAGTTTGATCTCTTTCACATGGAGCAAGGGGAAACCATTGCTGACATGCAAAAGAGATTTACTCATCTTATCAATAGACTATACTCACTCGGTAAGCCAGTTGCCAATGATGTTGCTACTAACAAAATCTTGAGATGTCTTAATAGGGAATGGCAACCAAAAGTAACCGCCATAAAGGAAGCAAACGATCTCATGATTTTGGACCTTACAACATTGTTTGGAAAGCTTCAAGAGCACGAACAAGTGCTTCTTAGTTGTCGCTACTGCGAAAAAAGAGAGGCCGACAAAGACTAACAGAGTCGCCACCTATCGTTATTTATCCCAAAGAGGGGAAAGAAAACGATCGGAAAAAACCTGACGAAAACGGGAAAAGACGAGGTCGTCACAACCAAGTCCTAGGTTCGGGAGTCGGTTACGCAAGGGGAAGGTATGAGCACCCCTCACATCCGTCGTACTCGACGGGATCCACTCATGTGTTTGCTATCTAAAAGGTGTGTAAACTATATACGCTAAAGGCTTATGGACAAAAGAAAAAGAAATGACTCGGAAGAGCATCGCCGCTCTATGCCTACATACTCCCTCGTGCAATGGGAAAGTCAGAGTCAACGTAGTTCGACTAACTACGAATAAAGAAGGGGGGAAGGTTGCTCGTTAAGACATCGCGTCTTATTCCTACGTTCTTTCATATGGTATGTGTTGCACCCCAAAATTTGCTCAACCTTTTCTTGCCTGATTTATGTTTCATTGCATTTCATTTACATAGTTACATCATGTACATAGTTCAATCATTGGCATATCATAGCATATCACTCATCCAACAGGGGTACAAGTGTGATTCTTTTCAGAAGAGCCTAGCAAGAGGTCTTATCCAAGTATGAGAAGTCATCCAGGCCATCAAGAAGTGATTTGAAGTCTTGAGAAGTTTGAGTGCCTACATGTGGGTTTTGCTCATATCTTGAGGAATATTGAGAATCATCAGTGGGATGTGAAACATGGAATGTGAATTTGAGGTGTGTATGGATCTCATGGGATGCCTAGAGGGCCATATTGAAGCTGAGACAAGTCATTGATTCAAGTACAAGAGCCACAGTTGAGGTGCAGTCAACTAGGGTTTCATCTGGGTCAAACCTAGGTCAATGGTGCAAATTGGAGAGCATCAAAGCCCACTTTGAGGTCATGGGGTTCATGGATTGGTATGTTGATACATTTGTGGTGTTGTGCCAAGGTTAAGCAAAGAAGAATCAAGAATGTGGGAAGTTGCTAAATTAGGGTTTCAGTGTAAATCACCCTATTTAGTGCCTAACTTCAAAGCCACATAAGTCAAGATAAAAGTTTCAAATGGATCTTTGGCCAACATGAAACTTGTATATCATCTCAATACCTTTAATTTGAGTACTATAAGTCCTCAAGGGGATTTATATAACTCAAGTTATGATCCTTACAAGTTACAGGTCATCAGATGACTATGAAATTTATCTGTGAAAGTCACTTGACTTCCAAGCAACTTTTTCCCTTCAAGGAGGTTTCAAATGGACTTTTGGTCAACATGAATGTTGTTTCTTATTCTCTTAGCTTTCCATAGAGTACTAGAAGTCCTTGATAGGATTTGTAGAACTCAAGTTATGATCTATGCAAGCCAGGGGTATTTTGGGAAAGTGAGATTATAGGTCACTTTGGATTATAGGTCCATAACTCCAACTTGCAAGCTTCAAATGGAAAATTATTCAACATGAAACTTGTTCAAAATGATGTTTTGAGTGAAACCAAGTGGTCATGAGAGTTTGGTTTGGCTTGGAACACAAAGTTGCTTGAAATGACTTAAAAAGGGAGAAATTAAAGTCATTAAAAGGCCAAAAATGTGATTTTTTGATTTAGGGTCAAACAAGGTCATGTTATATGTCATTTTGATCAGAAAAGGAATTTTGAGAAGGTTGGAAATGTTACATTTTGCATTTGAGGCCATTTTCAAGCACTTCCATTTGGTAACTTAAGGTTGAAGCAACACTTGAATTGCATACCATGGGATCAAAAACAAGGAAGATACCATAGCCATTCATTTCAAAATGTCATGAGGTGAGAAATTCAAGCAAAATCAAGGCCAAGAACAGGGCAATTCACAACTGTGCAAAAGAGATTTTCAAGGAGCAAGAGAAATTCAATTTCTCATTATGGCAGTTACAGAACTTTCTAGAGTGTTCTAACACACTCTATATAACCAATGCAATGTGTTCAGGCCATTTTTTGGGCAAGAGGTGAAGAGAAACCAGAGCAAGGGATTGAAGTTGCAAGAGTTGCATCAAGAATCGTGTTTTGAAATTGGTGAAGATTCGGAGCAAATTGCTTGTTGCAGAAGCTTTAGGAGTTGATATTGAGTGATTCTGGAAGAAATTGGAGGCTGAATCGAAGGAAATCACTATTTGTTCATCTCTCAAACCCAGGTATGCACTTTTCAATTTTCAGCATAATTTGTAGTGAATTGCTTAGGTTTTGATATGAGGATAGATTAGTGATGATGCTAGGTTGGATTTCAGTACAAAATTGGAGTGATTAGAGACAATGTAGGTCATGCCAAGATTTCTGTTGAGGAGTAGAACTCTTGATTCTTGAGGATTTAAGCATGGTTAGATAGTTAGAATTGATGACTGAAACGTGTAGTTCACATTGATGACTTTAATTGCAAGAATCGTGACAATCAAGATTGAGTGGTTTTCTGAAACTAGGATCGGTTTTAGAGTAGGAGAGATGATCAATGAATTTTGAAGTCATATTTGGACTCAGGGGATGATTTTGAGTAGGATTGGATGTTAAGATGTTGTGTTTGGTGAGATTTTGTACCCCCCCTTGTAACACCCATTTTAATTATTTAGTCATTTTATTATTATTTTAAATATTATGTGTTGGTGTGCCCTTTGGTGGGGGTGTATTTGGTGATGTTTGGTGGGTGTCCCTAATAGGGGAGGACTATTGGTGGTATTTTGGCGTGAAATATAATAATATAAAAATAATAGTAACATTGGTGGGAGTGTTATTATTATTATTATTATTATATTTATTATTTTGGTGATATTATTAATGTTATTATTATTTTGGTGAAATAATAATATTAGTATTATTATTATTATGATTATTATTATTATTATTAATAGTGTTATAATATTATTAGTATTAATAATAATAGTATATTATTTTATTAAGTCGGGGATTAGATTTAATAAAGAAATAAGAAGTTGAAGGGGTAGGAGGAGAAATAATATACGATAGAATAGAGAGAAGAGGGATTACGATAGATCGTGGAAATTGGGAAAGAAGAGAGAATAGCATAGAGAGCGAAGAACGAGGGAGAAGAAGGAAAGTCAACATTGGCCAAACCTTGGAGGATTCGTTCATCGAGCAACCAATTGAAAAGGTAAGGGGGGAGAAATTTGATTGGGAATGGTTTATACATGTATAGGGTAGAGGGGATTCCTTAACCCCGTAGGAATGTCGATCTATGAAGTTTTATATTGACATGCTAGTGTGTTGATAATTGTTGGTAAATTGATGTTGATTATGATGAATCGATGTTTGTTATTGATGAATTGTTGTTTTTGGTGAGTTTGGGGTATTGGTTGGGTTTACGGTTTTAGGGAAGTTCTGTGTGACCTTTTTGATGTGTCGATAGATTGTTTAAGTGATGACTTTGGAATATTATGTATATGATGACGTACGGATGGTTGATGTTGCCATTGTTGATTGACTGTTGGTGTTGGTTTGGTTTGAGTAAGGTTCAGAGTAACTTTGAGGTGCCGGTAGGGTGTCGTAATGTTGATCTGGAGTAGAATTATAGGAAGATTGATAAGCCTAATATACATTGACCATAATACGAATAATATAGGAAGTGGATGTTGTAGAACAGGCTTGAATCGGAGAAGAGTGAGAATTCTGAACTGTGAGAACTTGAGAAGTCGCAGGCAACTCGCTAGCACTTCGCTTAGCGAGAAGGCAGCGAGCGTTCGCTAGGTGCTCGCCTAGCGAGTGAGGTAGCGAGTGAGTCCAGTAGGTTCTGTTTGCCTTCGCGAGGTAGCTCGCTAGGCGAACAGGTAGCGAGTATTCGCTGTGGTAAGTTGGGTAGCGAATCATTACAGTAGCCACTGTTGTCATTTGTGAGGAGGTTCGCTAAGCGAACAGGTAGCGAGCATTCGCTGGGAGCTCGCCTAGCGAAGGTGTAGCGAGCGTAGCAGAATGTGGTTTTTTCTATGCTGTTGTGCTGTGTACACTAAAAGTGTAGTGCCCTTGGACTTTGTTGATTATAGGGAAGATGATTGAGTATTATAGGGTGTGTACTTGGTGATGGTACTCGTTTCCTTAATATTGTTGGTGAGCAATTAGTTAATGTATATGTGTGTAGTGATCAGTAGGATCGTGTATCCCCGAGTGGGGGGACGTAGTTATATCCGGTGTGATAGTATGAATTCGTTTACTATCTGATTGATTTATATGGTGTTGGTGTAATATATCTATACATATGCATTGTTGTATGATGATATGATCAGGAGGATCGTGTGCACTTAGTGTGCCAGAATATAATAATTATGCATTGGTGTCTTGCATATCATGGTGTTTTGGTGGGATGAATCATGTCTCAGGAGGAGCGTAAGTGATTCATACGTACTCCTTTGTGGAGAATGGTGGGGGATAGATCATGTCTCAGGAGGAGCGTAAGTGATCTATCCAGGTTCGATTGAATGAACCAACGAGTCGGTACCGCATGCATGGTGTTGAGTTGCATAATTGCATTATAATATGTTATATTGTAATTTGAACAGTAGGTTCGTTATATGGTGTTGTTGGGGTGAATAATTGATGTGTTGGTGTGTTTTACTGCCTTATTACACGTATTACATTACCATTATATTTTTGATCATGATTTCTCACCCCTTTGCTGTTGTTGTGTCTGTGCTTCTCCGGAAGTACAGATAATCCAGGTACTTAGCTAGCTTGGATTATGGTGTGACAGTCGAGTCTAGGATTCTCTGATACGTAGCACGGGACTTGGGCGCTTTTATTTGTTTTATGAAGAACTTATATTTTATTTTCCTGTGAACGTATCAAACTTTTATTGGGTTTTATATTTAATATTCCGTTGTATTTGGAGAAAAACCTTTTTATAAGGAAACGTTGTTTTTATGTGATATCCCACTTGGGAAATTTGAAACTCTGATTTTGTTTATTTATAATGTTTAATAATTAAATTGATTTTGGGAAGTGGGGTGTTACACCCCTCGCCGAAGACGACGGTGGCTCTGTGTCTCAGGCCACCGTCCCAAACCTTCCCTCCCATTTTTAAACATTTGGAGAAGATGAACAATAACCCTTGGATGATAGTCTGACCCTTGACCAATTCACAAATACACGGCCAGGATTTGTTTGGATTTCTGAAGGGAGAGTGAAGCAAGATGAAACACATCGTTTCATTTATTTAAGTTGGATGGGCCTTAGTCATTGCTTGCTCTTTACACCCTTTAGTTAGGCCCATGGTGAATTACAACGTGAAACAATTGCTATTTACCACAAACTTTTTCCAATTTCCATTTCTTTTTCTGATTTGTTTTAGTTTGGTTTGGGCTTAGTGACTCATTTGATACGCGCACCCCCACTTTGGGCCCAGTCTAGAAAACAACATAGAATAATTGCTATTCAGCACACGCTTTTTCTGTATTTTCTTATTGTTTTTCTTTTATTTTATGTTTTGCATATAGTTAGAGATTAATTCACCATAATTAGGAAAATTAACATTTTTAGGTTAGATTTTTTCCCCCTGACTCCTTAAAGAGTCTAGAATTTAATAGGGTTAGAATTTCATTATTTCATGCATTTTAATTTTTAATGGCATTTTTGCATTTTAATTGGTTTTAAATTCAATTTGTTTGGTGCTTGTTCTTGCTGATTTTAGTATGGGAGATTGGTGTTGATTTTTGAGTTGATTCCTTTTGGTATAGTTAGCTTAGATATGCATGTACCTCTAGCAATTTTCTCACATTTTTGTGAGAGAATTTTAGGCTGTTTTGAATATTGAACATTAAGTGGTGTAGATTTAGGGTTTTAAGATAGTACCCTTAGGTTTAGGACATAGTTTTAGGTCTTAATGAATGGTTAACCCCCTGGTTTTTGTATGGAGATATTCTTAAGAGGTTTAGGAACCCTTATAATTTTTTATAGGATTTTACAATCATTTTTGGTATTTAAATTAGATTTAGTTTCAAGACTAACTTTTAGGTGTTTCTAACACACTAACTTGACTAGTTTAATCCACTAGTTCCCCTTAGATTAGGGTGGTGGTGCTCTTATGCTTGGATGAAGATGAAGACATGTTGATGTTGATATGGAGTGCTTGAAGAAATTTGGATGTGAAGATTTCTCCTCTTGTGGATGGCTTTGTTAGGAGCTTAGGGAAACTAGGGTTTTAGGAAGAGCATTAGATTAGTTTTGCTTGTTTCTTCAAACATGGAGTATATTGTTCATCTCCATTCAATCCAATGACATAAAGTCCTCTTAAAGAAGTCACATCTCTCCTTTGGAGGGATGAATGACATGCTTTAAGAGTAGAACTTTGAGGATGCCATTCTCTTATAATGTTAAGTTCTTAGTGGTTTCCTTTGGTTGTAATTAAGTTACTTAACATTTCAACCTGATATTGTTAATTGATTCTCCTTTGGAGGTTGCTTGTTGAAGCTTGTTAAGGATGGAGTTTGTGCTTGTTGAAGCTGGATGCTTGTTGAAGCTAAGGTTTTGCTGCTTGTTGAAGAGGAAGTTAGGAGCTTGTTGAAGTTGTTTACTGGTTGAAGTTTGTGCTTGTTGAAGCTGGTTGCTTGTTGAAGCTAGGTGTTTTTTGAAGTATTGGAGCTTGTTGAAGTTTGTTTGTTGAAGCTGTTCATGAAGATGAAGGTTGTTGCTATCAACTTTTTGCTGTTTAATCAATTGTTGCTGTCAGAGCTGCTGCTTGTGCTGTTTGTGGTAGAAGTTTGGTACTGCTGCTTGGGCTGCCTCCTCTGCTTTAGTTTTTGTTTTCTGTATTGTTTGTTGGCATGTGCAGCTTGCCCCCCTTAGGTTTGAAGTGAATGTTGATTCAATTTGCCTGTTGTTTTCCCAGGTTCGAGGTTGAGCAGGACTCCCTTGCCTCGCTTGTATTGCTGCATTGCATGCATTTTACTGTATTTGCTTGCTTTCTTTTCTGTTTATCCCCTAGGATCTCTGATTTCCTCTGTGCAGGAGGGAGTTATGACAGACATTAGGATTCTTATCCATGCATGACAACATTAGGTTAGTTTTTATTCCCTTTTCAACCCTAGGCTTTTTAGAGCTTCTTTCTCTTCTTATCTCAAAACAACTCAAAAATACAATAATAAGGTTAATCGATATCGTACGTTACGAGCCTTAAGCTATTTGAGAAAGGGTTGCTGGAGAGCTTCTTTCCAGTAGTCTGGCTGCTTAGTGTGGCACCCTTTGGGTGACACGCGACGTAGTCACTCTCAGATCATAGTCTCTAGTGCGTCAGAGATTGCAAACAAACTAAAAAACACTTCTTTCGTAAAAGATTCAAACAAACATCAAAGTGTCATTTTTGTCCGCTTGGACTCTTAATCAAGAAAAACCCTTTCTTAAGGTAATAAAAAACAGTCAGACAAGCTTGTGTCTTCCGTAGCCCGAACTACGTTTGCTCTGATCTTTCGTGCTGTATGAAAGTACGTAGGCATAGGATGCCGTATCCTAGCGAGCAACCTTCCCACCTTCATCCGTAGTTAGCCGAACTACGTAGACTCTGACTTTCCCATTGCACGAGGGAATACGTAGGCATAGAGCGGCGAAGCTCTATCGAGTCTCTTTTCTCTTTTCTTTCCTTTTGTCCCTTGACCTTTAGTGTAGATAGAGTAATAATCCGTACAAGAAAACAAGCGTGGATCCCGTCGAGTACGGCGGACGTGAGGGGTGCTAATACCTTCCCCTTGCGTAATCGACTCCCGAATCTAGGTTGCGACGACCATTCCTTTCCCGTTTTGCGTTTACTCTGAGCGTTTCCTTTCCCTTTTGTGGGATAAATAACGCACGGTGGCGACTCTTCTGTCATAGCCGGCGTCGATTTTCGCAGTAGCGACAGCTGGCGACTATGTTGGGGACTCCAACGGTTCCCTACGCGAGTCAATCCTAACGCTTGTTTTCCCGTCGTGGGTTTTGTAGGGATTTACCTTTCTGTATTTACTTTCAGCATTATATTATTGTTGTTATGCTGGGTAGGGGGTCAGATTGAGAGATAAGTCGGACCTGGGCTTGAGTGCACCTAGAATTAGTTGTGGAAAGTAGTGGGCGCGTGCATGCTTTGCATGTACTAGTGTCCCGCAAAATCCACGCTCGGACGAGGTTCTTCTGGTTGACTTCTTTTTCAACCCTTTGGGTTGAGGGGGTTGTTGGTTAGTTGGATTGTCGACTCTGGGGACCGATCAATTGGAAGTTGGCTAAGTGAGGCCTCTTCAGGACATGATGATGCCACACCTTCTGGGTATCGTATCATCAGTCTTGAAAGTCTGTGACGCCGACGACCGCATAGGATGCCGTACCTTGTGTTATTTGATAGGACACCTACCTGTGAGAGGGATTGGGACATGCAGGAAACTTGACCTCCAGACTACCCGGTTTTCTTAATATTGGATCAGTATGTGTGGTTACTTGGGGTTCTTCATCAGGACAGTGTTATGGGTCTGTTGAGACCAGGTTGGAGCATTGTTATGGGTCTGTTGGGACCAAATTTGGACCTTTGTTATAGGTCTGTTGAGACCAGGTTGGAGCATTGTTATGGGTCTGCTGAGACCAGGTTTGAGCAGTATTACGGGTCTGTTGAGACAGATATTGTGGATGGATCTCTTCAGCAATATATCACTTGATCCCTGTTGCATGTTTGCATATTGCATTGTTGCATACGCATTTTGCATATCATTAACGTGTGTCTGTGCTGCAGGTGCATTTCATACCCTCTGATTCTAGTTGCCCGGATTTCTGGCTGCTATTATGGATACTTTGAAGAAGACTGTGGCTTACAAGTTGCCTACTCCAGATGTTTCTTCTTTGCTTGGGTTGATGTCTTTAGATGATGATGATGTGAACAGAAGCTTCAAGAAGAGTTATGGGAAACTGCTTAGGTTGGTTTGCAAACCATCCACGTATGAGCTGAACGGATTGTACGCGCTGATGCAGTTCTATGATCCCCCGCTGAGGTGTTTTACTTTCCCTGACTTCATTCTGGCTCCGACCATGAAGGAATATGCTGAGATCTTGGAGTTAACCATTCAGAACAGGGTACCCTTCATGCATATGGATGCTAAGCCCAAGCTGGAGGATTTGGCTGTTGCTTTGCATTTAGACTCCTCAGAGTTGTTGTTAACCTCGTGGAATGGAGTTTCTGGTTTTTCTCTCAAGTTCTTGGTTGGGAAAGCATAAGAGTATGCCAAGAGTGGCTGTTAGATTGTGTTTAATGCTATCCTTGCTTTGTGTATCTATGGCATTGTACTGTTCCCTAATATGCCTGACTTTGTTGATTTGGATGCATTCCATATATTTGCTTCAGGCAATCCTGTGCCTACGCTGATTGGAGACTTCTACCACTCTCTGCATTATAAGAACGAGAATAGGAGGGGCAAGAACGTCTCTTGTTGTGTGCCTTTGTTGTATATGTGGTTTGATAGTCACCTGCCCAAGAAGGGTATCTTTGCTGAGTCTGCAGCTATGGTGGAATGGCCTGAGCGTCTGATGGGGTTTTCTTCAGAAGATGTTGTCTGGTTTGATAGGGATTTACTGGGATCTGAGATTATCTACAGCTGCACAGGATATCCTAACGTTCCTCTGATTGGGAGGAAAGGGTGCATTAACTACAATCCGTCATTGTTGATCAGGCAATTCGGTTATGCTTTGAGAAGCCTGCCAAAAGAGGAGGAAGTGCAGGAATCTCTGTACTTCACAGGTAATCTGAGTGGAGAGTTGTTATCCAAGCTTCAGCATGCTTGGAATAACATCTGCAAGAAAGGGAAGTCGTTGTTGGGTAAGAATGATAGTCAAGCCTATCCTCCATACCAAGTCTGGATCCAAGATAGGGCAAAGCAGGCGCTGATGTCGTTTCCTACAATATTACCTCCTGCTCCTCTCGTGGTTGAGGAGCCAACTACTGTACCTATTGAGAGGTATGAGCAGGTTGTGAAGGAGAAAGAAGAGTTGATGAAAGCCAACGAGAAGTTGGAAGAAGAGCTAGTTCAGCTCAGGAGCGAAAAGAACGAAGCCGTATATTCCTTCAAGCAGCAAACAAAGCTGGTGAACCAGTTAGGTACAGAACTGACTGAACAACGGAAGAAGCGTGAACGTTTGGGGATAGACTTCAAGAGCTCTCATGACATGCTGGAGTCTAAAAAGAAAGCACTTGATATAGCTTACTTGGAGATCTCTACGTTCAACAAAACTTGGAACGCTACATTGACCAACAACAAGGAGAGAGAAGATAAGCTGAAGTTGCGAATCTCCAAGTTAGAGGATCAGTTGAAAGCTAGCCAGAGGAAGTTTGAGGAAGAAGCTGTGCGTAGTTTTTCCATTCAAGCCTCGTTGAACAAAGCTGTCAAAAACCTGAAGGAGCACTGACAGAACTTTGAAGCCAAGAAGAGGAAGTTAGAAGACTGTTTTGGCAAGGGAGCTTGGGAAAACTCCAACGAAGGCCTCCAGTTCACTATACAGCAGTTAGAGTTGCTCGTCGAAGGATTTCTCACTCAGCCAGATCATCCAGAGACCAAGAAGTTGTTAGAAGAGTACCGTGCTCATTGTAACACTTGACTGTTGTATATGCTTTATTTGCATTGTGCTGACCATCATCAGACTTGTTGGTTAAGGTCATGCCTTCTTGTTATTGTGTACACTCAGAGATATTGTATTTCTGCCTTGTGGGGCTCTTTTCAACAATATATGAGATGTTTTCTCCGTGGATGAATCCAAGCTTCTTAGCATTGTCACTGCACTGGCACTTTGGCACTAGAATCAGGGGTTGATCTCCCTAACGCACATACACATATTGCATCTGCATATTCATTTTGCATTGCCAGTTACTTGTTGAATCTGTATCTTATTTTCTGCATCTCACAGGTTTTTTCAGGATTGGCAACTGAAGAATCCACCGCTACTCAACCAGAAACAACTATAAGAAGGTAATGGATCAAGTTCAAGTCGAGATGCAGGAAATCTGTGAGAAGCTGACTCTGTTCATGCAAGCTATGGAGAACATGGCCAAGGGCCAAGAGAGCCTTCAGACCTTGGTGCAGCCGCTGCTGGCACGGACAATTGGCAATACTGACCATAATTCTGTTGGAACTCCTCACCGGGAGGATGAAGTACTGGTAGTTACTCCACCTGTTGCGACTGTCAACGAAAACACTGGTACTGGCGCAGGTGCTGGCGCTGGTAATGGCAATACTGGAAATGGTGGTGATGGGCATGTTGTTAACAACAAAGGCAACACTGGGGATGCCGATCAAGGATTCGGTGACAATGTTGGCTTTGGAAACAATGGGTATGGCAATGTCAATCAGGACGGGAACTTCGGGTTCAACAATCAAGGCTTTGGTAATGACAGTTACGGCAACAATCAGGGGTATGGCCACGGTGATGGTGGATTCGGTAATGCGAATAACAACGACACTGGAGCCTTTCCTTTCAACAATGGTTTTGGACCTGCTGGGGTCAATCAAGGGTTCGGTAACCGAGGACAGGGTCCTATGTTCAATCAGCAAGGATTTGGCCGTAATATGGGTTACAATGGGTATGGCAATGACTGGAATGTGGATCACAAGGACGACGCTTTTTCGGGAAGAGGTATGGGACCTGAGGGCCCCATTGACCCTGTTCAGAGGATCAGAATGCTAGAAGAGCAGATGAAAGGTGTGGTTAATCAGAACTCCGCTGGGTTAGATATGACCATTATAGGGTTGGTACCAGGGCTAAGGGTGCCATTAAAATTCAAGGCTCCAACATTCGACAAATACAAAGGGGATACCTGCCCAAAGGTCCATGTACGTTCTTATTATAGAAGGATGTCTGCATATTCCAATGATGAAAGGATGCTCATGCATTTTTCCAGGATAGCTTATCGGGACCATCATTGGAATGGTACATGGGACTGGAGCCCACTCAGATTAGAAGCTGGAAGTAGTTGGCTGATGCTTTCGTTATGCATTACAAATATAACAGCGATTTGGCGCCAAACAGAGTTCAGTTGCAGAATCTGTCGCAGAAAAGTGGTGAAAGTTTCAAAGAGTACGCGCAGCGGTGGCGCGATATGGCAGCTAGGGTGCACCCTCCTTTGGTTGAAAGGGAGATGAATGACATGTTTGTGGGGACATTTACAGGAATGTATGAAAGTACAGAGTATGCCTAAGAGGGGGGGGGGGGGTGAATTAGGACTTTAGAAATTTTTCCGGTTTTTATGGTTTCTTGAAATTTTACTGGTTTGTGTTCTTGGTCATGAAAGCAAAAGAAAGTAAAAGAACAATGGACACCAGGATTTATAGTGGTTCCCCTCACAATCCGAGAGTACTCCACTCCCCTTTCAACACGAAAGAGAATTTTCATTATTGTTTAATAAAGTACAACCTATCACACCATCAAACGATGAGGCCTACTATCAAACAATAAAACTAACAAGTGTACAAGAACAATCCTCTTGTAAACACTCACCCTTGTGTCCAACAATCCTGGATCACAAGTCAGAATACAAATACTTGTAAAGATTTTTGTTTTGAGAATAATAATATCAAAGTTGATCTTCTCCAAATGATCAAAATTCACTCTTACAATTTTCAACACAAGTGTTCAAAGATGAATATGAAATTTTATGCACATATGAACACTTAATAAAAGATTTTGAAAATGGTGAATTTGATTCTAAGAAAATTTGAAAAGGAATGTAGAAAGTGTTTGGAGATTGGAGGTTTTTTTGTTGTGTTTTTCAAAATTGAAAAACTCAGAATTTATATGAGTAAAATACCCTTTCAAAAAGGTATATTTGAGTAGATTTAAAAAATATGAAATGGTGTAATTTTCAAACAATTTTTGAACTTGAAACAAAGCCATTTTTCACTGTACGTTCAGTGTTAATCGGTTAACCTATATGGTTAATCGGTTAACACTGGAACGTTAGCCCAGATTATTTAAAATTTGAAATGGTTAACCGGTTAACCTATATGGTTAATCGGTTAACACTGCTATTTTTTCAGAAAAATGCTTTTAAAAATAAATGTTATACCAATTTTAAAGTTTCAAAAACATGCTCATGTATTATGCTAAAATGCTTGATGTTTTTGAACACTTGTATATCAATTATAAAGGTGGAATTTGATATACCCGCAATGCATCCAAGTCTTGAAGAATCATAGTTCCATATGTAGCTTGACTTGAAAGATAGCTTGACTTGATCTTGATAACTTTGAAAGGCTTGTCTTTTTGCAATCAAGAGATGACCTTGAGTAGTGTTGACATCATCAAAACTTGAGACTGAAGCATGGTTCTACAATGTACTATGACAAGTTACTCAATGTTTCGATGGGTAGCTTCTCCGATATGATCCTTATGGGAGAAAGGATCGAAAATGGAATTAAAATTGGAAAGATTCAGGCAGGTGAATCTACTTCAGCTGGGGGTGCGAGAAAAGCGTTCGGCGGAAGACGACAAGGTGATACAAGCGTTGTATTTGCTGGCAGAGGCCGGGACAGAGGCAGAAATCAGTACATTCAACCTCAACAAGTAGCCAGTGTTACTATTCCAATCCAACCACAACAACAGCAACAACAACCACAGCAGCAGCAAAGGCAGAATCAGGGCCAGAGAAGGTTTCAGAATGCAAAGCCGAAGAGGGTATTTGATAAGCCTCCGTTGACATATGCAGAGCTTCTTCAGACACTGCTGGGGTTGAATTTTGTCGAGAAAAGAACATTGTAACCGCCTACAGGACCGGTACTTCCTTATGGGTATGACGCTAATAAGCAATGCGAATTCCATTCCGGGGCGCCCGAGCATGATGTAGAATCTTGTCATGCTTTCAAGCATAAAGTTCAAGACTTGTTGGACAGTAAAGCCATCAACTTTGGCCAGGTGGGGCCCAATATTGTACAACAGCCTATGCCTAATCATGGGGCAAATGCCATCTTGATAGAAGAAAATTTGAACTTGGTGATGGATGTTAACAAACTGAAGACACCATTGAGTGAGGTGAAAAACAGGTTGCTCAGAGGGGGAGTATTCCCTGGTTGTGATGAATACTGTTTAGAGTGTTGGACCCAGCTTGAGGGTTGTACTGATTTGAAGCAGGGCATTCAGGCCATGATCGACGAAGGGACCTTGCAATTTGATCGAACTGCGGTTGAGAAGCCCGTGAAGGCATTATGTGATAAGCAAAATGATATTGCAACGGTGACGATCCTGAGGAAGACTATAACGATAATGGCTCCCGCCCAACATCCAACTATTACGATTACCAAAGCAGGGCCTGTTCCCTTTGAGAGTACAAAAGCTGTGCCGTGGACCTACGGATTAGAAGCATATTGCAACGGTGAAAAGATTGTGGTGAATAGCCAGCCAGCTGGGGCTGTTGATAATGTCGTTGGAACGGGGGGCATGACCCGTAGCGGAAGGATCTTTACCTTACCTGAAATAGAAGCAGAGAGATTGGCCAAAGGTAAAGCCAAAGTAAATGAAAGCGGGCCTACTCAGTTGAAAGAAAATGATACGTCACTCAAGGACGTAGAGGAGTTCATGAGACTGATTCGCAAAAGCGACTACAAAATTGTTGAACACCTACAGCAGACACCGTCGAAGATTTCTATCTTGTCATTGTTGTTATGTTCCGAGGCCCACCGGAACGCCTTGCTAAAGATTCTGGATACGTCATTTGTGCCTCAAGAAGTTTCTGTAAATCAGTTAGAGGGGATAATGGCACATGTCAATGCTGGACATAGCCTGGGTTTCATAGATTTTGATCTAACACCCAGGGGTCGAGAGCACAACATGGCTTTGCATATATCGGTGGAATGCCGGGGCACCGTAATGTCGCGTGTATTGGTGGATACTGGATCGTCGTTGAACGTATTGCCAAAGAAAGCCATGATGAAATTGGACATACGGGGAATTATTTGCACGCCCAGCGATTTGGTTGTGAGGGCGTTTGACGGGACGAAAAGATCAGTGTTCGGGTCAATAACATTACCGCTTTAGGTGGGGCCAGAAATTTTTGATACCGAATTCTACATCATGGATATCCATCCAGCTTATAGCTGCCTTCTTGGGCGCCCATGGATCCACGCTGCAGGGGCCGTAACGTCCACATTGCATCAGAAGTTGAAGTACATTCCACTTGGGAATATAACCTCTTGATAAGTCTGAAAGAGTATCCTGTTGAAGACGAGGATAAAGATCCACTAGGGGTGGATCAAACTCATAACTGTAGAAACTTCGTAGATAAAATAAATATCCGTTTTACTGTAGAGACTCATGCTGGAGAAGATCGACGTTGTAGAAGGTCCATTGAGGAGTAAAATACGTCCACTTCACTAGGAAGGTGAAGTTGGAGAAGATCCACTGGGGATTAAACATCATCCACTTCATTGAGGAGGTGAAGTCAAACAGATCGTCGATAATTCTGCATCAAAAAGCTTCGTCGAAGAATTGTCCTGACCACCAAAAATAAAACTTATTGGGGACATAAGGAAGAATGTTATAAAAACTTATTGGTAGTCACCATTTGAATAATTGATAATCTTTGTTTCTCAGATGCCCCAAGTCATATGGTAATGAGAAGAAGTCGTAATGAGAGGATTTTACAGAAAACATGGCGTCCAAATGCCCACTGTTTTCAAACTCTTGTAGAGATTCGTCGAATCTCAACGTAACTGGCCCTGATTGTCGGTATTATGAACGAGTCTTCAAAATAAACCTTTTAAGCGAAGTCGAATTTGCACAGAATAACCACTTGGGAACAGGATTGCCCCAGTTTAGCAGAGTCTTCAAATTTCAATAGAACAAACTTAATGTTGATGCTCGCATACAAAACTTTCTATGACCTCGGCAAAGATCAACACATATGAAATGTTAATTCTGAAACCATTAATGCAACATATATGTTTGTCTTGAAGTTTTGAAAAGGGATATCCCAATAACTGGTGACCGAAATCACTAGTTGGGATATAAATTAATTTTTATAAAGCCAACGAAAATTGAGCATAACTCAATAGGAGTCAGGAAACGTTATCTCACCGAGTATGCTTTCGAAGTAAACTTTACTTCAATTAGGACTTTAGAAGGGATGTATCTGGGCTTAGTTTACGATTGGTAAAATAAGGGTCAAAGCTTATGTACCCGCCCATTTTTTAAAGATGTTCACTTTTTCTTTTTCTTTTTTTTGAAGAGTTTTAAGTGTTCAATCAAGATGACTGAAAATTGCCCCAGGTTGAAAATGAGGTTGAAAAGAGTTAAAGAGGAATTAACTGCTTTATATCTTTGGTGTTTAGGAGGTTTTGAAATAGTGCCTTACATCATCAGTAGATTTTTATTCGAAAGCATATCATAGGAGATTTTGCATTTTATTTCGTCATCCTCCTTCCAATTCTTCACCAAAGTGAGGAAAGATTGGGTAAAAGTTGGCATTATAAAATTATGAAAAATAGTTTACGAGTGAAACGAATGGATTTCTTCAAGACAAACACTTATTGCACTACTTATTCAAAATAACATGTTCTTACATGCCAATTATGCTTTTAATCAAAGAAATAAAAAGGAAGTACGCATAAGCAAACAAAATAAACAGCTGATGAGCCCTTCTCAGTATTTTCTGGAGTTTTCACTTATATCAGCGCAATGGTATTCCATTCAAAACTGGTCTTTCTCCTTTGAAGGTTAGCACTTCATTATCAATCATTTCTTGGACTTTCTCTTGGAAAACTTTGCACTCTTCAATCGAATGCTCCAACACTCCATCATGAAATTCGCAACTAGCGTTCGAGTTGAACCACGGTGGACGAGCCTTCATGATTCTAGTCTTTCTGGGTGTTATTACCGAGTTTCTAGCAAAATAAAACCATAACTGACGGTAAGTCATTGGGATAAGATCAAACCAGCGAGTTTCTTCTTTTGAAGTACTCAAAGGTATCTTTTGGTTCTGAAATCGTCTTCGAACTTGTCGATTCTGATGTTGATGTGGAGAAGTCAATCTTCGCTTATGAGATAGTCGCTGCTTGCGCTGAGTAGTCGCTTCATACTGATGTTGAGGGTAAGGTACTGAAACTGGATCTGACAGGATTTGAGAGGGATCCCAAACTGCATTAACATCAACGCTTCTTTCCTCTAGGGAATCATTAATTGATATTTCTTCATTAGCTTGGCCATTCAAGTTATCTTGAATTCTTCCACTTTTGAGCGCATTCTCAATGTTCACTCCAACTTCCACAATTTTGGAGAAATCTAATGGCGCAACGTCTACCATCCTAACATAATAAGAGTCTCGCAGTGTTCTTAGAAACATCTTGGTTAAGTATTTCTCTGGAAGTGGTGGACGAACTTGGGCTGCCAACTCTTTCCCTCTTTGGACATACTCCCTGAAAGATTCATCGTCATTCTTACTCGTTCCTTCTAGCTGATCACTGTTTGGAGCCACGTACAAATTATAATTGTATTGCTTCACGAAAGCATCAGCTAAGTTTCTCCAAGACTGAATATGATTCCTTTGTAGCTTCATATACCATATCAAGGATGCCCTAAATAAGCTTTCTTGAAAGCAATGAATCATCAATTCGTCATTGTCAACATAAGCAGCCATCTTTCGACAAAACATCGTCAAATGGTATCTTGGACAACTAACACCCTTGTACACTTCAAAGACAGGCATCTTGAACTTCGGAGGAATAATTACACCTGGAACCAGACATAGGTCACGAGTGTCGCTTGCGCGAAAATAAGGTGCCGGCATGACAGAAGAGTCGCCACCTTTCGTTATTTATCCCTCAGAGCGGGAAAGGAAACGATCGGAAAAACCTGACGAAAAAAAGGTAAGACAAGGTCATCGCAACCATTGTCTGGGTTCGGGAGTCGGTTACGCAAGGGGAAGGTATTAGCACCCCTCACGTCCGTCGTACTCGACGGGATCCTCGCTTGTGTGTTTACTTGGACGGGTTGGTTATAATCTATCTACCTATCAAGGCTGGCTGAAAAAGAAAAGAAAAATGACTCGGCAAAGCATCGCGCTTTATGCCTACGTATTCTCGTCTGGAACGAGAAATCAGAGTCAACGTAGTTCGGCTTACTACGGGTGAAGATGGGGAAAGGTTGCTCGCTAGGATATCGCATCCTATGCCTACGTACTTTCATCTGGTATGAAAGATCAGAGCAAACGTAGTTCGGCTAACTACGGGGAAAATGGCTCAACTAGGAGGGAGACTATCAAGTCCTACTGTTATCATGCCATGGATTCATCCTATGGTTGAGGTTTGAACAGGGAACTCCTAGATGTTGTCATGCATAGGTTTCAACCTAAAAGTCTATCATCAACTCCTCATCTGAGGAACTGAGAGTCCTAAGGGATCATGCCAATGATACACCAAAACAGACAAAAACATCAGCTTTAACAGTAAAATGCATGCAATGCAAGTGAGGGAGGAAATGTGTGTGGGGTTTCAGCCTCCACAAGCTCGTCTCAACCTCAAGCCAGTCATGAAATAGCAGTAATCATACTGAAGATAAACAACATACTATCAAGCCATAAACAAATAAAGGAAATGAAGTGCCAACAGGCAAACAAAACACACATGCTTGAGAAAGAAAGAATCTACTCTCTAATCCTAACCCTAATCACAGAATCTGAATCAAATCTAAGCAAAGCCCTCAAGCAAAACCCTAAACAAGAGAATCAATCCCAGTCTTCAAGCTTCAGAACAAGCTTACCAAAGAAAGGGAGCTAAGCAAGCAGACTCATAGTGTCTTCCTCAGGAGAACACTAGGAGGTGTATACTCAGGAGTCATACCCTATGTGGCTCAACCACTGTGATCAGTTTATATTCCTCCTCAGGAGAAATTAAACTCACAAGCAGGCTCCAACATCACTGGATATTTAGGAAATCCTATCTGAACTAGTGGAACTAAATGAACAGACTCATAGGACCTTCCTCAGGAAAGTACTAGGAGGCTTCCACTTAGGAGTTGTATCCTATGTGGCTCAACAACTGTGATCAGTTTACATTCCTCCTCAGGAGAAATTAAACTCACAAGTTGGCTCCAACATCACTGGATACTTGAGAAATCCTAGATAAACTAAGGGAACTAAGTGAATAGACTCATAGGACCTTCCTCAGGAAAGTACTAGGAGGCTTCCACTTAGGAATTGTATCCCATGTGGCTCAACAACATGTGATCAGTTTACATTCCTCCTCAGGAGAAATTAAACTCACAAGTTGGCTCCAACATCATTGGATACTTAAGAAAGAGGTGAGAAGAAAGAATGAAAGTCATTCATAGTGCCTTCCTCAGGAAAGTACCATGAACTTCCTTCAAACTTCAGGATCTCAAACCTCACAGACAGGGAACAAGCCAAGCTCTAGGTCTCTGAATCTTGATCTACAATCTTCTCTTCATGATGCTCTCCATCAAGGTCTTCATGGCAACACAATCCCCTCAACAAATTCCCCACAATGAACCCCAGGGATGAACAGATAACCACAGGGGAGACAAAATCAACAGGCAACTTCAGAAAATACCTAAAAATACTAAACTAATGGGGAAAAATCTAACAATTATTCACAAGGGTCTTCAACATCTATTCATAACATCTACATAGGCCTCTACCTAAAAATCAAGACAAAACTTATTCAAAGAAAGTGAATTCTTCACCTAAGCACAAACTAAACCCTAATTAGGATACCCTACATCTACCCTAATTAAACTAATCAAAATTTAATTCTAAAATTCTATAAAAAATCCTATGGGGAACTATGATTCATCATCTAATTGCACAAAAAAGAATGAATAAAAAAACCTAAGGGAAGGTCCTAAACCAATTCTTGCAAAATCATGATACAAAACTAAACATTATAAAAGCTATTTAAAAGAAAAATCTATTAAAAATACTAAACTTAAAAATAAAATCCCATTTTTATTTTTAATATTTTCTACACATTATTATCTACTCATAGAAAAAAGAAGGATTAAAAAAGAGTTATTTTTCAATTTTTAATGAATTTTCTAAAACAAGAAAAATATTAAAACAATATAAAAGAAATTAAATCAATAAAGGGGAGGGGGGGGGGATGAATAGCAACACGCGCCAGTTGGTTTTGGAATGGGCCAGATAAAAGGGGGGTGGGGATAGGAATTAAGCCCAGAGCGCGGATTAAATGAAACGACCGCGTTTCATTTTTTGAATGTTTCCCTCCATTTCGTGAATTAATCTGGGCCGTGCGATGAGTCTGATGAGTCAATGCTTTCACTTCCATCCAACGGTAGCTAACCCGTCTCCTACCTCATGCCTTAGGGTTTCATGAAACCTCCATGATCATGCTCTCCACACGCAGTGCTTCTACAACTCGGTTCTCTCTCGTCTTCCAACGAAACTCAAAATTGTAAAGAGCAAAAGTGCTCAGTTTCTCAAGCCCTACACGACTATGGTCCTGGTTCTCACTGAAACATCTCCTAAATAGCAACCCGATGGCATCAACCTTGCTTACACTCAATCTTCCAACTTCTGGTTTCTTTGATTTCATGGCACTAAAACGTTCTACTCATGGCACTGATGATTCTTATCTAAAGCACTAACATTAAAACTCAATAACTAGCTAGTTCTTGATCTTTAAAGTTTCATGGACCTGTTATGGAACCTCACACAGAGCTCTCAAACTCCTAGGGTTTGATCCTCTATCCTAACACATTAATTCTACACCTAAAGAATGAACTAAAACTAAATAAATTAAGAGGTATAGGGAGGAGAAAGAACCTGTCAAGTAATGATGGTAGGTGCTCGTGGAGGATGATTCAGGGCTTGTAACTGCTTCAGGATGATCCTCCAATGGTGGAAATGCTTCTGTTTGCACTTGTTTTGGAGAAGAAGCCTTGTAGTGAAAGGTTTCTTGGATTACTTGAACTTGAAGAAAGTGCTTCAATGGCTATTCCTCTCTCTCTCTCTCTCCTGAAATCTCTTGCTATCACCCACCTTGAACTCTCTTCATGGCCCTCTTCTTATAATGATCATTAGATGCTTCTAGATTCATCTAGAATAGGGTGGAAGTTTCTTGAAAATCTCATGTGGTGACATGTTGAAAATCTCACATTCCAAGCCTTATGCCCTACCATTTGGTGCCAAAATCTCCTTATGAGAGATATTGAGTGTGGATGAGTGAAAAACAAGCTCATCTTTGGCTTGTGTAAGGTTTTTCAACATTGCCTTCTTTTCCAAGTAACAAGTTTTCAAAGCATCACCCATTTTAAAGCTTCAAATCAAAATTCTAGCTAAACCAATGTTCTCAAAATGATTTTTCCAATCAAAATGATATATTGGATGACCTATTTTGGATTTGTGGATCTTCCAAATCAATTTTCAAATTCAACTTTTCAAACTTATATGCCATTTTTAGTTCATTTTTGACCAATCATGTAACTTCATGCTATGAGCTTTTCCAACAATTTGTGACCTTCTTTCTAGACTTAAAATCACATTTTGAACAACTTTCATGTTTTGAGTTTTTCCATTTGAGGCTTGGAAATAGGAGTTTTAGGCATTGGATAAAATGACCTATAACTGACAAATGACCAAAATACCCCTGTCTTGTTCAAACCATAAGTTGAGTTCCACAAATCCAATCAAGGACTTCTACCACTCAAATTAAAGCTAAGAAGATGCTCTTCAACATTCATGTTGACCAAGAAGTCATAGGAATCACCCTACTAGGGAAAAAGTTGTCTGCAATTTGGGTGACTTTCAAGGACCCAGATTCACACACCTCTGCTGACCTGTAATTTGTCAAAACCATAACTTGGGCTCTGTAACTCCTATCAAGGACTTCCACCACTCAAATTAAATCTTAGAACAAGCTCTACAACATTCATGTTATGGGGAAGGTGAGATATCAATCACATCTTGAGCTAAAACTGCCTGGAAGATAGGGACCAAATTAGGGTTTTTCACTGACAATCCTTGGGGACCCTGACTTGAAACTTCTCAAACTCCTCACTCATGATGAGTTGGCCTAGGAATCATCTTTATATCATCTCTATGCATCATTCCATGATCTCATGGCCCTTGGATTGGGTCTCAACCTCTCCCAAATCTTCAGTTATCCTAGGGTTGACCCAGTCAAAACCCTAATTCTACCATTCATGGTTGGATCTTCTGAACTCTTGCACAATGACTTCTCTGGGCATAATGAAGGCTATCAAGACATCTCATAGGCTTTCCCAAAACATCAAATTCATTCTCAAAGTCTCAGAACCATCTGAGGGGTACCCACAACTTTCAAACTGTGAAGCACACAACCCTGGTTTCAAACCACTTCTTCTGAGGATCTCTTGAACTTCCTGAGGAAGGTATCCACTTTCAAACACTCAATGAATAAATAATTGTTGGCCAAATTTTGGGGTGCAACAGCTGCCCCTATTCAAACGGCTTGAACCTGACTGGGTGAGAAGCGAACGGCTCTCATCCAATCAAGGTGCGAGACGATTGAATATCGGTAAACCCGAAAATTTGCCAACTACACGAGCACACAGTACTCTGCGGGGAACAAATCTTTGAATCCTGCAACACTAGCTGCTCAACAACTGGCTGGAGAACCAAAGCTGACATCACCGTCGGACGATCGAAGTACCCTGCGTCACCACTGGAGAACTAAATCTGACATCACTGTCGGACGATCGAAATACCCTGCGTCACCGCTGGAGAAACATCTTCGACTTCAATCAGAAGACGTATCCTTCATTTGATCGCAATCAATCATCACCTCAGGATAACTGACTTGGTCTTCAGACTCACACGAATCACTCTGTTGTATCTACAACTCTGGAACCTTGTCTTCAGCCACCCGTTGATTCTTCAACACGGAAATCTGGACTCACAGGAACCTTCTGATATCGCCTTCGGGCGCTTACGAAATCCATCTTCAGATTAGACATCGTGGTTGGAGCAGACATATCATGCTGCTCTGGACTTCAAGAATCAACTTGAACCAACAGATCCGTCGGGCATCTTCAAGAATCGTCCTGAACTGATAACCTTTCTGGAGCAAACCTTCTGGTTGGGTATTCCAGAAATCTTCCTGGGCAACTCCTGCTGGAGGCGCTATTGGGGAGCTCAAGTATCATACTAGGCGAACCACTCAGGAAGTTGTACTGGGGTCTTAAGAATCGTCTTAAGCAAATGGCCCTGCTGAGGGATTCAAGAATCATCTCTAACTGAGGACTTCGCTGGGGATCTCAAAAATCATCTTGAGCGAGCGACCGTGGGGATCACACCGGGGTCTTTAAGAATCCTCTCAAAAGCGACCTTGTTGGGGAGAACATCAAGAATCGTCCTGAGCAACCGGTCTTTTGGTGGTACACCTGTTCAACAAGGATGATGATGACCTAGATCATGCTTACGATGCATATGCTTCTGCGTCATGCCCCACACAGTGGAAATGCTATGCGTTTATGCTAAATGCCATGCAATCATGCACAATGCTATGCAATCATGCACAATGATGCGATCCCGTCAGCAAAATAAATGCCGAAAGGGGGAAATCCTCCTGTCAAGGAGAAAGAACCATTCAGGTAGAGGAGTCATCCTGCTGAGGAGAATATGAACACGCCAATGTCAATCGGGCTCTGTCTGGGGAATTGATCTTCCGCGAACTGCTGCAGGGGAACAACTTCAGCTGACTGCTGCAGGGGACGAAGCTCTACGAGAACTTGGATCTGCTGATATCAATCGCGAGAATGAACTGCGCGGCCGTCTCGGCTACTCTTCTGGGGATGACCACTCTGAGGGGAACCAACTTCAGCTGCTCAACACTCCGCTGGGAAAAAACCAATCATGATCTGATCAACTTTCAAGGATTCGGATCTCTTGGACAGCTGCAAACTCCGCTGAGGAAGGAGAAATCATTCTGCTTCGATGGAGAGAGTGCGATTCTGGGGAAACACAGCATTAGCTGCCCCACGCTCTGCTGGGGAACATCGATCATGATCCGATCGACTTCCAAGGATTTTGCTTTTCTGCGGACTCAGCCGGGGAGAGAAATCATTCTACTTCGCTGGAGAGTGCAACTCCGATGAGGAAACTCAATTTCGTCGGGGAAGAAGGAATCATCTGACTTCGGGGGAGAGTACAACTCTGCAGGGGAGTACAACATCAGCTGTTCCAACACTCTACTGGGGAAGAGGGAATCATCGAACTTCAGGAGAGAGCACGACTCTGGTGAGGAATCTCAATTCCACTGGAGACTTCAGTCTGGCATCATCAGTTACTGCATCCTTCGGCTAATGAACAGCCTTCTGCGAAACCTGCACTTGTGACCCGGTGCGGGGGAAAATCCTGCTTCGACGACTTTACTGGGGAAAACACGAGCTCCGGCACCCGAGCACTTCTCTGAAATCTGCACTTGTGACCCGGTGCTGGGGAGAGACGACATCATTCTTCGGTGCTTGACTCAGCCGATGAGGTGACATTCCTTCAGGATGCATCTGCTTGGGAAGAGAATCGCCTCTACCCGGGGAAGGCATATCAATGCTCACTATCTTGCGTGCAGATTCTGCGGAGGAGAGACTACTGAACTCTGCTGGGGAAGGAGGACTCATCCTGCCTCGGGGATACGCACGACACATCTTCTGGCAAGGTGCTATACCTGCAACAGCACAAACAAACAGACAAGATACCCTCCTCAAAGGGGCCTATCCAGGTTATTATCTCGTGACAATATTCAGTTAATTAGTTGTTTCAACAATCAATGGGCCTAGGCCCGCAAGTTTATGTATGCGCATTTTATCAAAAATATCGGCGTTTTCATTCGCAAACAAAACAGATAAATGCTAAACAGACAAGTAGAATTGCTGAATAATGTGCATTTTATTGATGATGAACCCCTGAACGGGCAAAAATGTTTTACAACAGAGGCAAGCTCCTGGAATGAGGAAGCCGCGCAAAAAGAAAACATAAATATACATCAGTATATACAAATGTCGGCAATCGAGGCGTAGAAGAACGCCATGAGTTGATCCCTCTAAGACCCACTCGACTTCGATACTTCTCCGATGCTTCAGCTTTGGAAGAGATTGATTCAGATAAACGGCCCTCAGGTCTTCCGAACCATTAAACAGTGAAAGTCCATACGCGGAACGCAGTCATTTGCTTATTCAAATCCCTAACTTTTGCGTGAACCGCCCTTCCGGGTTTTCAGTTCACCGGGATACCCTTTTTTGCCGAAGCCGCCCAGTGTAGGTTTTCGACTTCGCGGGTGTACATTTTTTCAATATATCCCTAATTTTTGCCCGAACCTTTTATTCTGTTTTTGGTTCGCCGGGATGCCCTTTTTTGCCTGGACTCTTTCTTTTTTTTGTCCAGCGGGTCTCTTTCAAGCAAAGTATTTTTTAACTGCGTCCGCGTTCACCGGGGATGCAAAATCTTCACCATCCATTGTGGATAACAACAAAGCTCCTCCTGAGAAGACCTTGCTGACGACATACGGCCCTTCGTAATTCGGAGTCCACTTGCCCCGGTGATCGGAGTGTGGCGGAAGAATCTTCTTCAGGACGAGATCACCCGTCTGAAAGCTTCGAGGACGCACCTTCTTATCATAAGCTTTCTTCATTCGGCTTTGGTATAGGCGACCAAATGCAATCGATGCTAACCTCTTCTCGTCCATCAGGCTGAGCTGGTTCAAGCGATTCGTAACCCATTCTGCCTCATCAAGTTTCACATCAACCAAAACTCGCAAAGAGGGAATCTCCACTTCTAACGGCAGGACAGCTTCCATGCCGTACACCAAGGAGAAAGGAGTTGCCCCGGTCGACGTACGCACCGCCGTACGATAACCGTGCAAGGCAAACGGCAGCATCTCGTGCCAATCTTTATACGTCACAACCATCTTCTGAACAATCTTCTTGATGTTCTTGTTGGCCGCTTCAACAGCGCCATTCATCTTCGGCCGGTAAGGAGATGAGTTGTGGTGTTCAATCTTGAAGCTCTGGCACAGCTCCTTCATCATCTTATTATTCAAATTCGAACCATTATCAGTAATGATCCGCTCGGGAATTCCATAGCGACAGATGATGTCCCTCTTTATGAATTTAGCTACCACCTGCTTGGTCACATTAGCGTACGAGGCTGCCTCCACCCATTTAGTGAAGTAGTCGATAGCTACCAGAATAAAACGATGACCATTGGATGCGGTGGGCTCGATCTTGCCTATCATGTCAATGCCCCACATGGAGAACGGCCAAGGGGAGGACATGACATTCAATGGGCACGGCGGCACATGAACTTTATCAGCATAAATCTGGCATTTGTGACATTTCTTCGCGAATCTGAAGCAATCCGACTCCATAGTCAACCAGTAATATCCTGCTCTCAGGATCTTTCTTGTCATGGCATGCCCGCCGGCGTGCGTACCAAATGTGCCCTCATGGACTTCTTCCATGAGCATACTTGCTTCTTTCTCATCCACACATCTGAGTAGCACGAGATCGTGATTTCTCTTATACAGCACTCCATCAGGGTTGAGGTAAAAGTTTCCAGATAGCCTCCTCAGAGTCTTCTTATCCTGGGTTGAAGCACCCGCAGGATACTCCTTGGTCATAAGGAAGGTCTGGATGTCGTGGAACCATGGCTTGCCGTCAGTGGCATCTTCGATTGCGAACACAAACGCTGGTCTGTCAAGACGCGAAAGCACAATTCTTGGAGCCTCATTCCAATAATTGACTTTATACATTGAAGCCAGCGTGGCTAAAGCATCAGCCATTTGATTTTCAGCCCGGGGTACATGATGAAGTTCTACTCGGTCAAAGAACGGAAGCAGCCTCCTGGCATAATTCATGTACGACACTAGATTTGCTTGACGAGTCTCCCACTCCCCTTTGATCTGATTGATTACAAGCGCTGAGTCACCATATATGTCTAGATTCTTGATTCTCAAATCAATTGCCTCTTCTAGACCCATAATACATGCTTCATACTCGGCTTCGTTGTTGGTAACTGGAAACGTCAGTCTTGCAGTAAACGGGATGTGGGATCCGTGAGGAGTCGTAATGATAGCCCCGATACCACTTCCATAGGAATTAACCGCTTCGTCGAATATCAACTTCCACTGAGACTTCCTATCTGGCCCCTCATCGGGCAATGGCTCATCGCAATCCTTCGCCTTGAGAAACATAATGTCCTCGTCAGGGAATTCGAACTTCATCGGCTGATAGTCTTCGATTGGTTGTTCGGCAAGGTAGTCAGACAATACGCTTCCCTTGATGGCTTTCTGGGAGACGTACTGAATATCATACTCTGTTAACACCATCTGCCATCTGGCAATCCTGCCTGAAAGAGCCTGCTTCTCGAAGACGTACTTGATCGGATCCATCTTCGAAATTAGCATAGTGGTGTGGTTGAGCATATACTGTCGCAGACGTTTGGCAGGCCAAGCTAATGCACAACACGTCTTCTCCAGCATCGAGTATCGAGATTCACACTCAGTGAACTTTTTACTCAAATAATAAATGGCATGCTCTTTTCTGCCCGTCTCGTCGTGCTGACCGAGAACACACCCCATACTATTCTCCAGAACTGTCAAGTACATGATTAATGGCCGTCCAGCCACTGGGGGTATCAAGATTGGAGGTTCTTGAAGATACTGCTTTATCTTATCGAATGCCTTCTGGAAATCCTCATTCCAAGTAATCGCCTGATCTTTCTTTAACAACTTGAACATCGGTTCACAAGTGGCCGTGAGCTGAGAGATAAACCTTGCAATGTAGTTTATTCGGCCCAAGAAACCACGAACTTCTTTTTCTGTTTTCGGCGCTGGCATATCTTGGATAGCTTTTATCTTTGCAGGATCAACTTCAATACCTCGTTCACTAACGATAAACCCCAATAACTTTCCGGATCGCACTCCGAAAGTGCACTTGTTAGGATTCAGCCTCAGCCTGAACTTCCTAAGCCTTTCAAACAGCTTCAACAAATTGACCAGATGCTCCTCCTCCGTTTGGGACTTTGCAATCATGTCATCAACATAGACCTCGATCTCATGATGAATCATATCATGAAACAAAGTTACCATTGCTCGCTGGTAAGTGGCCCCTGCGTTCTTCAGACCGAAGGGCATTACCTTGTAGCAAAACGTGCCCCAGGGGGTAATAAACGTCGTTTTCTCCATGTCCTCCGACGCCATCTTAATCTGATTGTAACCGGAGAAGCCATCCATGAACGAAAACACGGAAAACTGGGCTGTATTGTCGACCAACACATCGATATGAGGCAACGGGAAATCATCCTTAGGGCTCGCCCTATTCAAATCCCGATAATCGACGCACATACGTACCTTACCGTCCTTCTTCGGTACAGGCACTATGTTGGCGACCCACGGAGGGTAAGTGGTAACGGCTAGAAATCCTGCGTCCAACTGCTTCTGGACCTCTTCTTTGATTTTTACAGCCATGTCTGGTCTCGTCCTCCTGAGCTTCTGCTTGACTGGAGGGCAATCTTCTCGCAGCGGCAAGCGATGAACCACGATATCTGTGTCAAGTCCGGGCATATCCTCATATGACCAAGCAAAGACGTCACTATACTCTCGAAGCATCTCGACTAGTCTATGCTTGACATCATTCTGCAACACAGCCCCTACTCTGACATTTCTGACGAGCTCCTCAGAACCCAGATTTACAATCTCGATATCCTCCTCGTGAGGCAGAATAACCTTCTCCTCTTGTTTCAACAAGCGGGCCAACTCTTCCGGAAGGTCTTCGTCTTCATCAATCTCATCCTCGGCTTGATAGATCGGGCAATCAAAGTCGTAGTGAGCCGTAGAGGGTCCAGAGTCGATGTCATCTGTTACGTGGATCCTGCAATAACAAGGGTTAAGTTTAAAGCAAGAATATGCAGGTTAGCACGAACCTCGTTGCCATTTTGCTGTTTTTCGAAACAAACATAAAACATGAATAACAGAGAACACAACATTTGATTACGAAGAAAACGCCTTTTATTTATTAACAAAATGCATACACATAATCCAACAAGGCCCTGACAGTAAAACCACTATGCCCCGGGCAGGACATAGGGTTGTACAAAGATTGTAAAAAGCAAATCATTACTCTTCACTTGTCAGCTTGATAATCTCCTTGATGGTCCAATTGTGGAGGCGCTCGCCTGGCTTGCTCGGTTGAATCCAGGCGTCAAGATCACAATCACTGTCCCCGCTGTCCTCCGACGCAGCATTGATACTCTCGAAAATTACTCCCCCTTTGGTGAATAAGATCGGCCCTTTCCCATGAGACGAACTGCCAGAAGAAGATGAAGCTTCAGCTCCAGGAGAATACCCTAATCCAAACTTATCCTGTTTGATTGGTATGTCCAAGACATGCCCCCAGCCTGGGGTGGAACCAGCTTCGACAACGGCTCTAGCTTCCTTAAACGAGGAGAGGTTCAACTCTTGCTTCTCTGCAACAACGGGAGCTACCTCCTTCACCCCGACGGTTTCAAATGCTTGGCAAAGAGTCTCATGGATCTCACCATCCATTTCGACGTATTTGAAGGACGACAGGTGGCTTACCATGATGTCCTCTTCTCCACAGACTGTGACTATGCTGCCCCCAACAGCATATTTAAGCTTCTGATGCAGCGTGGACGTTACGGCACCAGCAGAATGGATCCACGGCCGGCCTAAGAGGCAACTATAGGCGGGCATGATATCCATGATATAGAAAACTGCATTAAACGTCTCTGGACCAACTTGAATTGGCAGGGTCAATTCTCCGAAGACGTGGCGCTTGGTTCCGTCAAAGGCCTTCACGACCAGATCACTGGGCGTGCACAGCAGTCCACGGGTATCCAACTTCATCAGTGCCTTCTTCGGAAGCACGTTAAGCGAGGAGCCCGTATCCACTAGGACATGTGACATAATCGTGCCTCTGCACTCTATTGAGACGTGCAAGGCGCTGTTGTGATCTCTTCCCTTAGGAGTCAGCTCCAGATCTGTAAATCCCAGCCCATTACCAGCATTGACATGGGCTACTACTTCCTCGAGTTGATTCACTGATATCTCCTGCGGCACGTATGCAGCATTCAATACTTTCAGTAATGCGTTGCGGTGCGCCTCAGAACACAGCAACAGGTTAAGAATAGAGATCTTTGACGGAGTCTGGTGAAGATGATCTACAATCTTGTAGTCACTTTTCCTGATTAGTCGCATGAACTCTTCAGCATCTTTAACCAACAAGTCTTTCTCTGCTCCTGCAGGGGCCTCTTCAACAGCTTTACCTTTACCCTTATCCACAGCGTCAGCCTGAACCCCTTTCTCTGCTGCAACCTCTGCCGGTGCGAACACTCTTCCGCTTCTAGTGATACCACTGACCTCAGCAAGATTCTGCGCAGTCGATCTGGACGGCTCAAGCTCTATCTTCTGACCATTACAATAAACTTCGGCGCCATAATGCCATGGAACGGCATTGGTACTCTCGAATGGGATTGGTCCGGCCCTGGTGATGGTGATAGAAGGCGGACGGGACGCAGAAATAGTAATAGGGTGACGAGGAATAGTAATGGTAGCAACTTCGTCCGCCTGCTTCAGCATGACTTCCCCTGACGCATTCTCAACGCTCCGACTGAACTGCAAAATACCCTCGGACATCAGACTTTGGATACCTTCGATCAGCTGCTCACACCCATCAGGAAGTGTAGCACAAGCCATACACATCTCTCCACATCCAGGAAAGAAGCCCTTCTTCAGCAACTTAGCCTTAACAAAACTCAACGGCGTCTTCAGATCTTTGACATCGGTCAGCAAGTCTGAACTCTCCTCGGTGATGACAGCATTTACTCCGCCCCCCTTATGATGAGGCATTGGATTCTTGGTGACGTTGGGCACGTTGTCAGAAAAGTTGATAACCTTGGCGTCGACCAAGTCCTGGACTTTGTGCTTAAAAGCTTTACAATTCTCAACCGTATGGCCAGGTGCCCCCGAATGAAATTCACAAGTAGCATTAGCATCATACTCTGGTGGGAGTGGTCCCGTTAAGGGAGCCATTGTCCTCTTATGAACCAATTGGAGCTGAAGCAACGTCTGCAGAAGCTGTGCATACGGCATAGGTGGTGTTTCCAAATGACGGTTTGCCAGGGGACCCCGATTCTGATATCTCTTATATCCCTGATTATTCTGTTGCTGGGGCTGCTGCTGCGGCTGCGAGGGAGCAGCTGGGATGTTTATGCTAGCGATCTGAGACTGAGGGCCCTTGCCCTTTCTCCTAGCATTAGTGACAGCACTGGCATCTCCCTCTCGACGCTTGCCAGTATAGGGTTTCTTGCTAGCTCCTCCAGCTGAGGATGATTCGCCCTGAATCTTTCCGATCTTTATGCCGTTTTCAACATGCTCGCCCAAAGTGATGAGGGCCGAGAATGTTCCAGACATGCCACTGATCAGCTTCTCATAATAGACTCCAGGAAGGGTAGCCACGAACATTTGTACCAACTCACGCTCAACCATCGGTGGTTGGACCCGAGCAGCCAATTCACGCCACCGTTGGGCGTACTCTTTGAAGCTTTCATTGCTCCGCTGCGAGAGATTCTGAAGCTGAACTCGGTTGGGAGCCAAGTCGCTATTATATTGATAGTGGAGAACAAACGCTTCTGCAAGATCTTTCCAGGTGCGCACAGCAGCGGGTTCCAAACCCATATACCATTCGAGCGATGGACCAGAAAGACTATCCTGAAAGAAGTGCATCAGCAGCTTCTCATCGTCAGAATAAGCGGACATCTTTCTATAATAAGATCGGAGGTGAACACGGGGACAAGTAGTGCCCCTATACTTCTCAAAGATAGGCACCTTGAACTTGTGAGGTACTTTAAAGTCAGCAATCAACCCGAGCTTGGCCATGTCAACGCCCAATGTGTTCTGATTTTCTATGTCTCTCATTTTATCTTCCAGCGCCTTGAACCTGAGTCGAGCCTCAGCAGTCAATTCAGCCTCTACACCTCTCTGAGAGAAAATGTCATCCTGATGGTCCTCCAGCCACGGTTGAGGCACCACCATATTTCCTGCACCAACATTGCCGTTGACCGGCCCCATGTTAACATTGGCTCCCAAACCACCATTGTCGGCGCCTGCCGCGTTAAGTCCGAGATTAGTCATGAGATTGCCGTTAGCACTGCCGTTGCCCCCGGCAGCAGGAACAACGTTCTGTGGAGTATCCCCTTGAGGAGGAGTGGGCACGGCCCCGCCGTGAAGTATTCCATTACTGTCAACCCTGGAGATGAGAGGTTGAACCAAAGTACGAAGCTGGTCTTGCCCATTCGCAACTACTTGCATCAACTCCATAAAACGATCCATCCGTTCACGAAGCTCTTGAACATCTGACTGTACCTGGTCCATGATTCTCGTCTGATTAGCGCGAGTTGAGTAGCGGTGGATGAGTCTTTGATCAATCCTGGAGATCGAAAACAGCTCGGAACCTGAGTACCTGAAAAACCTGTCAACATCAAAGGTTAGGAAAAGCAGCAGAATGTATGTCATGCAAAAATGCTTTATGCAGATGCATGTGTGCGTCTGTGTGCTTGAGAGATTATCCCCCGATCCTGGCGCCTGTTGGCAATAATAAGGAGAGGAATCCAGGCCCAATCATGGAAACAGTAACCTCACATAGCAATAGTCAGATTCGACACATCAAGGACCGAGAACTCATACGCAACAGTCTTTCTGAGAACAGCTGCAGTAACACAATGAGAGATCTTGGATCAGGGAAACGGTACCTGTCACAGACATGCGCTAATGGAATGATTATGGTTATGCAAACTAATGCAAAATGCAGGCATGCAACAATATATCCAGGTGGCTGCTGTGGAGATTCGGTGCCAACAGTCACTGATGAGAAGGAAACCCCGGTGTAAAACCCCTGATCTGATCTGCTGTGAATAACCATCTGATAGGATCGAGATCAAACTTCTGCCCTGACAAGAATAAAGGCCTGATAATAAAGACCCCGGATGCAAGATCAAGGAACGTCTGTTGATGAAGTCTTCGGACCCCAAATCACAAATCTGCCCTCTCAAGAACAAACACACAGCTGCTGATGAGATCTTCAAACCCCCCTCAAAATCTGCCCTATCAAGAACAAACAACAACTGCCGATGAGATCTTCAGACCCCACTCAAAATCTGCTCCGTCCAGAACAAACCTACTGACGACAATACACTGATCAAAGCCTGCTCTATCAAGAACAAACAAACACCTGACGATAAGATCCTCTGATCAAACCCTTGCTCTATCAAGAACATCTCTGCAACTGAGAACCCAACATAACTGATTCACTGTCGAGAAAACCAGGTAGTCTGGAGGTCAAAGTTTCCTGCAATATCCCAACCCCACTCACAGGTATGATGGACCTAATCCACGGACAAAGGTACGGCATCCTATGCGGTTGTCAGCGTCACAGACTTTCATGAGTGACAATACGATTCCCAGAAGGAGTGGCATCATCAAGTCATGAAGAGGCCTCTCTTAGCTGACTTCCAAATGATCGGTCCCCAGAGTCGACAATCCTCACGTCTGGACTCCCCTCAGATCCTCAGGACCGGAAAGGAGCACCTCTGCAAGAATCTCGTCTGAGCGCAGATTTTCGTAGGGAACTGTGCCTGCTCAGCAGACAGGTTCGTCTACTACTTATCCGCAACTATATCTAGGTGTGTACTCAAGCCCAGGTCCGGCTTTTCACTCACAGTAACATCCCTCTCCCACAGCAGCACAGATAATCATATCAAACTGGAAATAAAATGTGGGGAATAAAATGCGGGAAGTAAAAATGCGATAAATAAACGCAACCCAACAAGCGAACACACAAACGATAGGATTGACTCGCGTAGGGGATGGGAAACGGTCCCAGCATAAGGGATGGGAAAAGTCCCTAGATGGAATCGAATTCCCCAGCAGAGTCGCCAGCTGTCGCTTGCGCGAAAATAAGGTGCCGGCATGACAGAAGAGTCGCCACCTTTCGTTATTTATCCCTCAGAGCGGGAAAGGAAACGATCGGAAAAACCTGACGAAAAAAAGGTAAGACAAGGTCATCGCAACCATTGTCTGGGTTCGGGAGTCGGTTACGCAAGGGGAAGGTATTAGCACCCCTCACGTCCGTCGTACTCGACGGGATCCTCGCTTGTGTGTTTACTTGGACGGGTTGGTTATAATCTATCTACCTATCAAGGCTGGCTGAAAAAGAAAAGAAAAATGACTCGGCAAAGCATCGCGCTTTATGCCTACGTATTCTCGTCTGGAACGAGAAATCAGAGTCAACGTAGTTCGGCTTACTACGGGTGAAGATGGGGAAAGGTTGCTCGCTAGGATATCGCATCCTATGCCTACGTACTTTCATCTGGTATGAAAGATCAGAGCAAACGTAGTTCGGCTAACTACGGGGAAAATGGCTCAACTAGGAGGGAGACTATCAAGTCCTACTGTTATCATGCCATGGATTCATCCAATGGTTGAGTGATGACGAGAAAACGCATCGGTTATATCGCTAGATTTCATTGACTTTTACCGCGCATTCACCGTTTTAACGCTCGACTCCTCGAGTTTTTCTTACTATTTTGCAGGTACATCGATATGTGAGGCCAAATCAAGAATTAAGAAGAAAAGAACAAAGAAACCACAAGAAATGAAGCAAGACAGAAGCCTGCATAAAACTCTGCATAATTTGTTACGACCACGGTCGTTACAAAGGAGTCACGACCGTGACACCTTGCTTTGGGACCTCACGACCGTGAGGAATGAGTGACGACCGTGACACTTGGAAACATAAGGCAACGAGCGTGAAGACCTTGTCACGCCCGTGACAAGGATATAACGTGATTCTTTTGACTCAGACTACGTCAAAGTCACCAGTGAAGCCACTCCTCCTAGTAATTCTCACGTGAGGGAGGTTTCTCCCACTTTCTGCTGCCACTTTCCAACATTTTCTCAACCACTTCAGCAAAGCCCAAGAAGCAAAAGACCCAGGACCAGCCCATTGGAAGCTCTATAAATAGGACCAGCTCAGGAGAATTTAGGGACAGACTTCAGTATCCAAATTTCCTGCGGAAGCTCTGCCGAATTACCTTACCATCAGATTTATTATTCCAGCATTTTATTTTCTGCCTTATTTTAATTGTATCCAAACCAACCGTGTAACAATTTCCAACATTAGGGAATTGTTATACCCTTATTTGTTTCCAGCCTTCAGCATTTCGTTTTAATTTTTATTTCCGCCTACTCCAAGCCTTCCGGTCTGTGGAAGAAGGAGTCTACTCAGATATTTGTTAATCAGGTTTTTTTTCAGTTATTACAATTTAATTTATTTAATTTATTTATAATGTCCAATTATTTCTCTGCCATTAGTAAGTTAATAAATAACTCTGAGTCTGATTTAACCTCGATGAGTAGCTAAATACCTTAGGGCGGTATGTAGTTATAACTAACTTAACCGGTAAAATATAACCATGGGCTAAAATAATTAATCGCTTAACATTCTGGCTGATACTTTTTAATTAAATTTGACCTTTTCGTTACGAGAGTAAGAAAAGGGTATTAGGTTGGGTCAAGACCACGAGAGTGTGAGATTTTAACCAGATAGCTAAAGTTAGGCATTTAAATTAAATACAGCGAGAGCGCTTTAAGATAAATTAGACTTATTTAGTTTCCAAAAATTATCTCTAAACACTTATGGGCTAGCGAGAGCAGGCATAGGGCTTTAGGGATGAGATCTGATTCAAGACCACGAGAGTGTGAGTTGAGGGTATTCAAACTAGTAATCTCTACCGAATAGATTAAGTGAACATCTTTATAAGCCTAGGTTAGATTGACCCACCTAAGTTAGTATAATTACATACCGACCGCTTTAGTATTATTTTATTAAAAACTTAATTTTTATTCCGCCTTCAATAGTCTTAGAAAACCAACAACAATCGTGACAACTATTCGCCTTAGCTAAACTAGAAGTTCATCTAGCACTACGTAACGATAGAATCCCTGTGGATCGATAATCTTAAATATTACTTCGATAGGCTGTGCACTTGCAGTAAGATACCGCTAGACGCATAAGTAGACACGTCTTTAGCCCATCAAGTTTTTGGCGCCGTTGCCGGGGATTCCTTAATTTAGTTACTAGTGCACTTAGGTAGCATTGTCTAGACTAAGGTATCAACTATTTAATTTAACTTAATCTCCGAGTGTATGCCACGTACTCGCTCCAAAAGCGAAGACTTGCAACCTCTAATCCCTGAATCGGAACGCTTCTTACACGTAAGAAGACGTATACTCGATTTCGAAAATAATTCTAACATTCCAGATCTTCAATTAGATCCGCCTGAACCAGTCGTAAAATCAGAAAACGCAGGAATGGCTGACGAACAAACTCATCCACTCAAGTATTACGCTAATCCTTCGCAAGGTGAACCGCATTCAAGCATTGCAGCACCGGCTATCAACCGAAACGATTTCGAACTAAAACCATCATTGATATCAGCCGTGCAACAAAACCAATTCGCCGGAAATCCTACCGAGGATCCGAATCTCCATCTTTCGATCTTTGTGCAATATGCAGATACCGTAAAAGCCAATGGAGTTACCCAAGAAGCTATTAGACTACGTTTGTTTCCTTTTTCGCTTCGAGACAGAGCAAGAGCATGGCTTCAATCTCTGCCTTCAAACTCAGTAACTACATGGGAACAACTTAAGAAAGTTTTCTTGAATAGGTATTTTCCACCTAGCAAGACAGCTATGCTGAGAGCTCAGATCAACGGGTTTAAGCAAAGAGAAAGTGAATCATTATTCGAAGCTTGGGAACGCTATAAAGATCTACTTAGGCTTTGTCCACATCACGGATTAGTAGAATGGATGGTCATCCATACCTTCTATAATGGACTCTTGTACAATACAAGAATGACAATTGACGCTGCCGCGGGTGGTGCATTGATGGACAAAGAATATAGTGATGCATATGCACTTATCGAAAGTATGGCTCAGAATCATTATCTTTGGGGAAGCGAAAGAGTCGCAACTGAGAAACCAACAAAGGGAGGTATGTACGAAGTAAGTAGTATGGACCAAGTCAATGCGAAGTTTGACCAACTAAGCCAAAAGATCGATAACTTGGCCATAACACCTGCAGCCACCGTGGCTGCAGTAACACCCAACTGTGAGTTATGTGGAGTCCCGGGACACGAAGTCTCTGATTGTCAACTATTGATAGGAACTCCCACTGATCAAGTGAATTATGCTCAAGGAAACCCTTACTCAAACACATACAACCCAGGTTGGAAGAATCATCCGAATTTCTCCTATAAGAGTAACAATGCTTATTACGCACCAGGCCAAGCACCAGCTACATCACCAGGATATCAAAAGACTGCTCCTAATGTCCCTAGAAAGTCGAACCTTGAATTGATGATGGAGAGCTTTATAGCTAGCCAATCTCAGACGAACAAGGACTTCTTAAACCAAAACATTCACACTAGCGAGCAGATTAAACAATTAGTAAGCAAAGTAGACGCACTAGCTACGCATAACAAAATGCTTGAAACTCAGATTTCACAAGTAGCTCAACAACAAGCGCCTACTGCTGCACCAGCTGGAGTATTCCCTGGACAACCTCAACCTAATCCGAAAGGACATGCTAACGCTGTAATATTAAGAAGTGGCAAGGAACTTGACGGACCTACCGATCCGAGACTTGACAATCCAGCCATGTACCAAAAACCGGATAAACCGACTGAAGTGGTGAATGATCCAGAAGAAAAGGAAGATGAAAGTCAAGAGGTAGTGGAGAAAGAACAACCTTATGTGCCTCCACCACCCTATAAACCACCAATTCCGTACCCTCAAAGATTAATAAGTTCTAAGACGACGGGTCAATTTAAGAAATTTGTAGAACTTCTGAAACAGTTGAATATTACTATTCCGTTTACAGAAGCAATTACCCAAATACCCTCGTATGCCAAGTTTCTAAAAGAAATCTTATCCAATAAGAAAAAGATAGAGGATAACGGAACAGTTACACTCACTGCCGAGTGTAGCGCCATAATCCAGAATAACATGCCTCCTAAGCTAAAAGATCCAGGAAGTTTCTCTATACCCTGTGTAATAGGAAAATTCGTCATTGACAAAGCTCTTTGCGATTTAGGAGCCAGTATCAGTGTTATGCCCTTAACGATTTGCAAAAGGCTAGACATGGGAGAACTAAGACCAACAAAAATGTCTGTTCAACTAGCCGATCGCTCTGTTAAATATCCTGTAGGCATACTAGAAAACGTCCCCGTACGTATAGGACAATTCTACATTCCTACTGATTTTATAATCATGGACATCTCTGAAGACTCCACTACACCTATCATACTAGGAAGACCATTCTTAGCTACCGCCGGAGCTATAATAGACGTAAAAAGAGGAAAGCTAACCTTTGAAGTAGGTGAAGAGAAAGTTGAATTTGTTTTAACACAATTCTTACAATCACCAGCTATAGAGGATACATGCTATCTAATGGACGTAATTGACGAATGTGTAAGAGAAATGGAACTGGAGGAGACCACTTATTCTGAAATAATGAAAATTCAAATCCCCCCAATTCTCGAAGATGATAATCGGCAAACACCGTATCAGGATAATAGTCTGAGCGAAAGCTTAGCACTTACACCGGATCCCATGCCAAGTAAAGATAAACCTACATTAGGATTAAAAACTCTACCTAAAAACCTAAGGTACGAATTCTTAGACGTTGAATGTAAAAGACCAGTTATAGTGAATTCCAGTTTAGGAACTATAGAGACAAAGAAACTTTTAGATGTCTTGAAGAAATATCCAACTGCATTAGGATATAACATATCTGATCTCAAAGGAATATGTCCTTCAGTTTGCATGCATCGCATTCTGCTAGAAGAAGATTGCAGAACCTCCAGAGAAGCTCAAAGAAGAATAAACCCAACCCTTAGCACTGTAGTAAAGGAAGAAGTCAAGAAATTATTAGATGCCGGGATAATATATCCAATCTCTGATAGTGAATGGGTTAGTCCAATACATGTAGTGCCAAAGAAAGGAGGTATCACTGTTGTGAAAAACGCTCAAGGCGAATCGATATCGCAAAGAGTAGTGACGGGATATAGAGTGTGCATAGATTATCGTAAACTAAACAAAGCCACTCGAAAAGATCATTTCCCACTACCTTTCATAGATCAAATGTTAGAACGATTAGCCAAGCATTCTTACTTCTGTTACCTTGATGGTTACTCAGGATTTTTCCAAATCCCTATCCATCCTGATGATCAAGAGAAGACCACGTTCACATGTCCTTATGGAACGTTCGCTTATAGGCGAATGCCCTTTGGATTGTGCAACGCCCCTGCAACCTTTCAAAGATGCATGATGTCAATCTTCGCAGATTTTATAGACAACATCATGGAAGTGTTCATGGACGACTTCTCTGTATGCGGGCAAAGCTTTGAAGGATGTCTATCAAACTTAGAAATGGTGTTAGAAAGATGTGTAAAGGTGAATCTCGTGCTTAACTGGGAGAAATGTCATTTTATGGTCAACGAAGGAATAGTATTAGGTCATGTGATATCAGATAAGGGAATTGAAGTCGATAAAGCTAAGATTGAAGTAATAAAAGATCTTCAACCTCCTAAAACCGTTCGAGAAATACGAAGCTTTTTAGGACACGCCGGTTTTTACCGACGATTCATTAAAGATTTCTCGAAAATCACTAAACCTCTTACTGGTTTATTAATGAAAGACGCTGACTTCATATTCAATGAAGATTGTCTTAAAGCATTCGAAACTCTAAAAACAGCCCTCATCACCGCACCAATCATGCAACCCCCTGACTGGAGATTACCTTTTGAAATCATGTGCGATGCGAGTGACTATGCTGTGGGCGCAGTCCTGGGTCAGAGAAAAGAAAAGAAACTCCATGCGATTTACTATGCAAGTAGAACCTTGGATTCTGCCCAGATGAACTACGCCACTACAGAAAAAGAATTGCTGGCAGTTGTCTTTGCGCTTGACAAATTCCGCTCTTACCTAGTTGGAGCGAAAATAATCATTTACACAGACCACGCTGCTATCCGATATCTATTAACTAAGAAGGATGCTAAGCCAAGACTCTTAAGATGGATTTTACTTCTACAAGAGTTTGATCTAGAAATAAAAGATAAAAAAGGTACTGAAAACGTCGTAGCGGACCATTTATCTAGAATAGAAGGTATTAAACCCGAACAAGTGCCGATTAACGACGATTTTCCGTATGAACAGCTGATAGCACAAATAGGAAGCGACCTGGCGCAATTAGATATAAATGAACCAGAACCCGTGGAGATAATACAGACAACTGTAGGACTGCCATGGTACGCTGACATTGTCAACTACCTAGCCGCAGGAGCTCTTCCACCAGATCTAACCTATCAGCAGAAAAAGAAGTTCTTTCATAACCTGAAACAGTACTATTGGGATGAACCATTATTGTTCAAACGAGGACCGGATGGAATCTTTCGCCGATGTATTCCCGAAGAAGAAATAGAAGATGTCATTGCCCAATGTCATTCATCTCCTTATGGTGGACATGCGAGCACTTCCAAAACCTGTGCAAAAATCTTGCAAGCCGGCTTATACTGGCCTAGTCTATGGAAGGATGTCCACATAGCTGTTATAAGTTGCGATCGGTGTCAACGCACCGGCAATATTTCAAGAAGAGATGAAATGCCCCAAAAGGGAATTTTGGAAGTGGAAATCTTCGACGTCTGGGGAATCGATTTCATGGGACCGTTCCCATCATCTTTCGGTAATAATTACATACTCGTAGCCGTCGACTATGTCTCAAAATGGATCGAAGCCATAGCTTCTCCTACAAATGATGCACGAGTAGTAATAAAGCTTTTCAAAAACATAATCTTTCCCAGATTTGGTGTACCTCGACTCGTCATAAGTGACGGTGGCTCACACTTCATTTCGAAAATCTTTGACAAATTACTATCTAAATATGGAGTGAGACACCGTGTGGCCACACCGTATCACCCACAAACAAGTGGACAGGTCGAAGTCTCGAACCGAGAGATTAAACAAATCCTAGAAAAGACTGTCGCCATATCTCGGAAAGATTGGTCATCTAAACTTAATGAAGCTCTATGGGCTTATCGGACCGCTTACAAGACTCCCATAGGTACTACACCTTTCAAACTAGTTTATGGAAAGTCTTGCCACCTCCCAGTAGAACTAGAACACAAAGCTTATTGGGCAATCAAAACTCTCAATATGAACTATAGTGCTGCAGGAGAAAAGCGAATCCTAGACATTAACGAATTAGAAGAATTAAGATTAGATGCATATGAAAATGCTAAGCTATATAAGGAAAGAACCAAGCGATGGCATGATAAACGCCTATCTAAGAAAGAATTCAGTGTGGGAGACGTTGTACTCCTCTTTAATTCAAGACTTAGGCTCTTTCCTGGAAAACTAAAGTCTAGATGGTCGGGACCCTTTGATATAACTAAAGTATTCCCAAGTGGAGCAATAGAAATCAAGGGTAGGAACAATGAACCATTCATAGTAAACGGACAGCACCTAAAACATTATCATAAAGTTGAAAATAGAGCCTATACGAATGATCTTAAACTTTTGAAATTGTCCGATAATTCCCCTGATTAGTCTAAACCTCAGCGTTACGTCAGGCTTTTGACAATAAAAACAGCGCTTAGTGGGAGGCAACCCATTTTCTTAGTTACCTATTTTAAACTATCCTTTTCCTTTTTGAGCATTTTTAATTATTGTTATTACTATTTGTTTAAATTGTTTTATTAGTTTTATTTTACATTACATTTATAGCCATTACATTTTAGCATTTCATTTTTCTTATTTTTCTTTTCCTAAATCACTTTTTACAGATTTTCTAAAGTCTTTTCCACTGAATTGTTTCCACCGTATTTTCACTGACTATGGCTAACCAACCTATTAACTATATGGAAACCCAATTTAGAGGTAGGAATCAAAGAATAAAGTTCGAAGAGTTATCACAGAGGCAAATGGATTTGACCCTGTACCCAAATGAAAAGACTATGGAAACCTTAGGTATACATGAGAGCATGATATACCTGTTTAACCGACTCGGATGGGAAAATGCAATGATCCAACACAAGTTTGCAACTTACCGAGAGCTCACCCTTGAGTTCCTTAGTTCCCTACTTTACCTACCCGAGCGCGGTTTTGGTTCTAGGAAAGGATTCATTAGTTTCCGCCTGTTCGGAATAGAATACGACTTTAACCACAAAGAACTAGCTGACCTACTAGGATTCCCTAGTGGACCTTTCGCCTTTACTACCACACAGGTAGAATTGATGGATGTGGAGCTAAATTTCTTTTGGGGAACTCTGACCGGAAACTACCACCCTGAACCAAATGATATGAACAATGATGAAATCCATAACCCTGCTCTTCGCTACTTCCACAAATTCCTAGCCCATACCTTCTTTGGAAAAGAAGAAAATATTACCGGAGTCTCTAAGGATGAATTATTTATTATGTCATGTTTCAATACTGGACAGTGTGTTAATGGTGTCCCTTTCATGATGCAAACCTTCACCCGCATCCAAGATGAACCTGAATTACCTATAGTGGTAGGAGGCCTTGTAACCATGATTGCTGACGCCTTAGGACTTAGGTACCAACTGGACAGGTGTACCCGTCTGGGAACCGTACGCCTGATGAACCTTAAATTCTGCTTCAATAGACATATTATAAGGAATTTAGGACGCCCACCTTTTGAGTACCTGATCCGGAACACAGTAGTCACACTGTTCACATTGCCCAATCATGCAAAAGTAGGTGTTCATAATAAGGATAATTGGCTTTATGAGTTAAACCCACCTGTTTATCCAGCCACTCCTGAAACACCTCAGTCTCACAGGATAACAGATGATGTAATGACCGCTGTTGAAACCGACCCCGAGACACCTCCTGGATACTATGACATTGACCCAACTGACAAAGATCATAAAACCCCTGGAGCGAATCACGGAGAGTACGCTAACAACTTGCAGAACATCATGCACACTCTCAATGCCTATCAAGCTGACATTAATCTATTCAGAGAAGACATTAAGAGTATGCGATTGGACATCGTGGGATTGACTGACATGGCATGCGAACAGTTCTATCATCTGGACTCCGCCATCGAAGATCTGAAGAAACGCCTTTGAACCGGCTATCAGTGATTTAGTTTATCAATTCTTTTCTCATTATTTTTTTTTTCATTATTTTCATTTCCAGTTGAATTTATTTTTCGCAACGATTTCATAACATAATTTGAGTTTATGTAATTTCAATTTTTATTAATACCATGCACTTTTTATTTTCAATTGATTCTTCATTTTAGCAGCTTAAATAATTTTTCTATTTCTTTTCTATACACTGTGTTACCATATACTGTCTGACTGCAATATTCTATCGTAGGATTCGTATACTACTGTCTTGAAATTGCTATATATTATGGTGTGTGTTACTATAGTGGATAAATAAAATACATTATTATTAATTAAAAACAAAAAAAAAATAATAACACGAGACAATGTGCTTTTCTGAAAATATTCAACGCTGCATAGCCTCACGGTCGTCACGCCCCCTTACGATCGTGACGTGCCCATTTAGCGCGTCACGACCGTCACGATCTAGTCACGACCGTGACTACCTCTATACCAGAGGTCGTGAGAAACAGAACTGTTTCTTCATCGTGTCCACCCCTCTTCTCCCTCCATAACCTATCTAACATTTCCCCCACTCATTCCCAAACCGTCAAAACCCTTTCCACTACCCCATTAATCCACCACTACCAGTAACTATTCCAACTCCACTGCCCCGTATTTAATCCGAACAACAACTCCCTCATTCTACCACTCCTCTTCCAAAAACTTCACAGAAAAAAATCCTTCCACCCTCTCCCTTCACATTCGCCTGTTATGGATTCTATCGTCTTCAGAGAAGGAGAAGCAGGAGAAACCCAGCGAGACCGTTTCGTCCGCTTCGAGAACCGCGGTCTGCAGCCCACCCGGTACATTTCTACCGACTGTCTGCAAGAACTCGGTATGCTGCCCAGCGTCCAAAACCTATTGCAGACGGTTGGCCTGTGGGACCTCTGTCACCAGCCACAGCCTACCTTCGAACTCCTGACGCTGGAGTTCCTCAGTTCCTACTGCTACATCACCCCTCATGGTTCGCAAAGCCAGCTTACCGGCAACGTATCATTCAGACTGCTTGGCCGGGAGTTCAACCTCACACAAAACAGGATTGCAGAGCTGTTAGGCTTCCACCACGGCACCGAAGCCCACCGTCGCGTGCCGGACAACTTCAGTGAACAAGCATTCACACTGTGGCGCGACCTCACCAACACCCAAGCGACCACTTTCCAGAGCCTCAACGCCACTCATATTCACAACCCGGCTATCCGCTACTTTCACCGGGTCCTCTGCAACACCATCTTTGCTCGGGAGAGCAACCACAAGCTCAACTCAAAGGAGCTCCTGTTTCTGTACTGTGCCCTGCATGATGAGCCAATCAATGCTGCCCCCTTTATGCTCTACCACATCCAGGCCATCGCGCACCGCGGCTCATCCCCGTTTTTCATTGGAGGCATTGTCACCACCCTCGCCATTCAGCTGGGGCTTGGTGACGCGCTCGCTGATCTGCCGCACCTCGCCCCCGATTTCCTGACCATGAGCTACTGCCGGTCCGCCCACCTGATCGCACAGCGGGAGGATGGCAGGTACAGCCCTGTCGTCAATGGCACCGTCTTCCACCACATCACTCTGCCGTCACGCACACGCATCGACCCAGCAAACCGAGCCAACTGGCTCTTTGCCTTACCAACAGCCGCGGATCACGTGCCGGTACATGATGATCAGCCAAACGCCGCAGTAGACGAGATGCAGGACGCCATGGATGCGGCTGAGCATGCCCAGGACATCCCCGAGACTTCCACCCGACAGCAGGCAGCCCCCGCTGCCACACTAGAGGACGTCCTATTTGCGATCCACCAGCAGAACCTGATGAACGCAGAACTAGAGCGTCAGCAGAAGGCCCAGTACGACGCTCTGCTCGGCACTATTGCTGCCAACCATGCGGCCACTAACGAGCGGATTAGCGAACTCTTTGGCGAAGTCCGCGGCGATCTAGAGGCACTCCGCCTCAGCATTACTGCTACCTCCGGTACCGGCTCTGACCCCGACGCGACTCCCTCCAGACGCCGCGCTCGCACCAGAGGCCGAGCCCGCGATCACCAGCAGCAGTAGTTTGCTTTTATGTTGTTTTTCAGTTTTAGTCTTGTACTGTATCTATACCGCTATTATATCACAACATTGAGGACAATGTCTGATATAGTGTGGGAGAGGTACTTTTCATTTCATTTCATTTCAATGTGCTTTCAATTCTGTTGTATTCCTTTTAGAAAATCAATGAAATGAGCAATCCTGTGCGTTATTTTCTTGAATATCGAGTTTTCCCCGATTATTAAGCCATACTAGAAAAATCCTTAAATTACTCGCATTACCCGACTGACCACCGAACGGTTCGTAATTACGAAGCCGGGAACGATTAAACAGGACCAATACAATCTTGACATCTTCGACCCCCTGCTTAAGAAATTCCATCCGATCACCATTGCGAGTGCACCTTTAGTTTCAGTTCAAAAAGTAACCCCAGTAGTTTATACTAGCAGTCAGCACCGTCTGAACACAAACCACGTGGGGAGCCGATGAATATAAGCGTTTGATGCCCAATCAATAATGATCCTTCGTATCTCAATGCAAAATGAAAAGAGATTGCACCAAAGTACACGGTCGCAGATAAGAAACGAGAAATATGAGAAGGACTCCGTTTCGGGTTGGTTCAGAGGTACTGGTTCTGAACTCGGTAGGGCGTGCTACGGCTCGATCCCCCACAACCTCCGCATCGGATAAAACATGAAGGGTTACCACACTCGTGTACCAGACCCCGTGCTAAAAAAAAGGATCAAAATCGCTAACCGGCTACTCCACTACGTGCGTGCGAAGGCAAAGGGCTTAATGTGACTGCGCCAGAACGAACCGGGTGAAATACGATCGAAAAACTCTAGGTGAAATCGCAATGTGATTGTCGATTGTTTCGCTTGACGGGAAGTAGACGACATAGCCTCTTGCTTATGTCATCAGTGTATCGGTAGTGTTCTATCAAAGTACCGGACTATCCGACAGAACGATCCACCGGACGGTTTGCTATGAGTATGCGCGAATAAAATCTTGTCCGCCGATTTTCAACCGACTATTTGCTTGAGGACAAGCAAAGGTTTAAGTTTGGGGAAGTTTGATGACGAGAAAACGCATCGGTTATATCGCTAGATTTCATTGACTTTTACCGCGCATTCACCGTTTTAACGCTCGACTCCTCGAGTTTTTCTTACTATTTTGCAGGTACATCGATATGTGAGGCCAAATCAAGAATTAAGAAGAAAAGAACAAAGAAACCACAAGAAATGAAGCAAGACAGAAGCCTGCATAAAACTCTGCATAATTTGTTACGACCACGGTCGTTACAAAGGAGTCACGACCGTGACACCTTGCTTTGGGACCTCACGACCGTGAGGAATGAGTGACGACCGTGACACTTGGAAACATAAGGCAACGAGCGTGAAGACCTTGTCACGCCCGTGACAAGGATATAACGTGATTCTTTTGACTCAGACTACGTCAAAGTCACCAGTGAAGCCACTCCTCCTAGTAATTCTCACGTGAGGGAGGTTTCTCCCACTTTCTGCTGCCACTTTCCAACATTTTCTCAACCACTTCAGCAAAGCCCAAGAAGCAAAAGACCCAGGACCAGCCCATTGGAAGCTCTATAAATAGGACCAGCTCAGGAGAATTTAGGGACAGACTTCAGTATCCAAATTTCCTGCGGAAGCTCTGCCGAATTACCTTACCATCAGATTTATTATTCCAGCATTTTATTTTCTGCCTTATTTTAATTGTATCCAAACCAACCGTGTAACAATTTCCAACATTAGGGAATTGTTATACCCTTATTTGTTTCCAGCCTTCAGCATTTCGTTTTAATTTTTATTTCCGCCTACTCCAAGCCTTCCGGTCTGTGGAAGAAGGAGTCTACTCAGATATTTGTTAATCAGGTTTTTTTTCAGTTATTACAATTTAATTTATTTAATTTATTTATAATGTCCAATTATTTCTCTGCCATTAGTAAGTTAATAAATAACTCTGAGTCTGATTTAACCTCGATGAGTAGCTAAATACCTTAGGGCGGTATGTAGTTATAACTAACTTAACCGGTAAAATATAACCATGGGCTAAAATAATTAATCGCTTAACATTCTGGCTGATACTTTTTAATTAAATTTGACCTTTTCGTTACGAGAGTAAGAAAAGGGTATTAGGTTGGGTCAAGACCACGAGAGTGTGAGATTTTAACCAGATAGCTAAAGTTAGGCATTTAAATTAAATACAGCGAGAGCGCTTTAAGATAAATTAGACTTATTTAGTTTCCAAAAATTATCTCTAAACACTTATGGGCTAGCGAGAGCAGGCATAGGGCTTTAGGGATGAGATCTGATTCAAGACCACGAGAGTGTGAGTTGAGGGTATTCAAACTAGTAATCTCTACCGAATAGATTAAGTGAACATCTTTATAAGCCTAGGTTAGATTGACCCACCTAAGTTAGTATAATTACATACCGACCGCTTTAGTATTATTTTATTAAAAACTTAATTTTTATTCCGCCTTCAATAGTCTTAGAAAACCAACAACAATCGTGACAACTATTCGCCTTAGCTAAACTAGAAGTTCATCTAGCACTACGTAACGATAGAATCCCTGTGGATCGATAATCTTAAATATTACTTCGATAGGCTGTGCACTTGCAGTAAGATACCGCTAGACGCATAAGTAGACACGTCTTTAGCCCATCATTGAGGTTTGAACAGGGAACTCCTAGATGTTGTCATGCATAGGTTTCAACCTAAAAGTCTATCATCAACTCCTCATCTGAGGAACTGAGAGTCCTAAGGGATCATGCCAATGATACACCAAAACAGACAAAAACATCAGCTTTAACAGTAAAATGCATGCAATGCAAGTGAGGGAGGAAATGTGTGTGGGGTTTCAGCCTCCACAAGCTCGTCTCAACCTCAAGCCAGTCATGAAATAGCAGTAATCATACTGAAGATAAACAACATACTATCAAGCCATAAACAAATAAAGGAAATGAAGTGCCAACAGGCAAACAAAACACACATGCTTGAGAAAGAAAGAATCTACTCTCTAATCCTAACCCTAATCACAGAATCTGAATCAAATCTAAGCAAAGCCCTCAAGCAAAACCCTAAACAAGAGAATCAATCCCAGTCTTCAAGCTTCAGAACAAGCTTACCAAAGAAAGGGAGCTAAGCAAGCAGACTCATAGTGTCTTCCTCAGGAGAACACTAGGAGGTGTACACTCAGGAGTCATACCCTATGTGGCTCAACCACTGTGATCAGTTTATATTCCTCCTCAGGAGAAATTAAACTCACAAGCAGGCTCCAACATCACTGGATATTTAGGAAATCCTATCTGAACTAGTGGAACTAAATGAACAGACTCATAGGACCTTCCTCAGGAAAGTACTAGGAGGCTTCCACTTAGGAGTTGTATCCTATGTGGCTCAACAACTGTGATCAGTTTACATTCCTCCTCAGGAGAAATTAAACTCACAAGTTGGCTCCAACATCACTGGATACTTGAGAAATCCTAGATAAACTAAGGGAACTAAGTGAATAGACTCATAGGACCTTCCTCAGGAAAGTACTAGGAGGCTTCCACTTAGGAATTGTATCCCATGTGGCTCAACAACATGTGATCAGTTTACATTCCTCCTCAGGAGAAATTAAACTCACAAGTTGGCTCCAACATCATTGGATACTTAAGAAAGAGGTGAGAAGAAAGAATGAAAGTCATTCATAGTGCCTTCCTCAGGAAAGTACCATGAACTTCCTTCAAACTTCAGGATCTCAAACCTCACAGACAGGGAACAAGCCAAGCTCTAGGTCTCTGAATCTTGATCTACAATCTTCTCTTCATGATGCTCTCCATCAAGGTCTTCATGGCAACACAATCCCCTCAACAAATTCCCCACAATGAACCCCAGGGATGAACAGATAACCACAGGGGAGACAAAATCAACAGGCAACTTCAGAAAATACCTAAAAATACTAAACTAATGGGAAAAAATCTAACAATTATTCACAAGGGTCTTCAACATCTATTCATAACATCTACATAGGCCTCTACCTAAAAATCAAGACAAAACTTATTCAAAGAAAGTGAATTCTTCACCTAAGCACAAACTAAACCCTAATTAGGATACCCTACATCTACCCTAATTAAACTAATCAAAATTTAATTCTAAAATTCTAGAAAAAATCCTATGGGGAACTATGATTCATCATCTAATTGCACAAAAAAGAATGAATAAAAAAACCTAAGGGAAGGTCCTAAAACAATTCTTGCAAAATCATGATACAAAACTAAACATTATAAAAGCTATTTAAAAGAAAAATCTATTAAAAATACTAAACTTAAAAATAAAATCCCATTTTTATTTTTAATATTTTCTACACATTATTATCTACTCATAGAAAAAAGAAGGATTAAAAAAGAGTTATTTTTCAATTTTTAATGAATTTTCTAAAACAAGAAAAATATTAAAACAATATAAAAGAAATTAAATCAATAAAGGGGAGGGGGGGGATGAATAGCAACACGCGCCAGTTGGTTTTGGAATGGGCCAGATAAAAGGGGGGGTGGGGATAGGAATTAAGCCCAGAGCGCGGATTAAATGAAACGACCGCGTTTCATTTTTTGAATGTTTCCCTCCATTTCGTGAATTAATCTGGGCCGTGCGATGAGTCTGATGAGTCAATGCTTTCACTTCCATCCAACGGTAGCTAACCCGTCTCCTACCTCATGCCTTAGGGTTTCATGAAACCTCCATGATCATGCTCTCCACACGCAGTGCTTCTACAACTCGGTTCTCTCTCGTCTTCCAACGAAACTCAAAATTGTAAAGAGCAAAAGTGCTCAGTTTCTCAAGCCCTACACGACTATGGTCCTGGTTCTCACTGAAACATCTCCTAAATAGCAACCCGATGGCATCAACCTTGCTTACACTCAATCTTCCAACTTCTGGTTTCTTTGATTTCATGGCACTAAAACGTTCTACTCATGGCACTGATGATTCTTATCTAAAGCACTAACATTAAAACTCAATAACTAGCTAGTTCTTGATCTTTAAAGTTTCATGGACCTGTTATGGAACCTCACACAGAGCTCTCAAACTCCTAGGGTTTGATCCTCTATCCTAGCACATTAATTCTACACCTAAAGAATGAACTAAAACTAAATAAATTAAGAGGTATAGGGAGGAGAAAGAACCTGTCAAGTAATGATGGTAGGTGCTCGTGGAGGATGATTCAGGGCTTGTAACTGCTTCAGGATGATCCTCCAATGGTGGAAATGCTTCTGTTTGCACTTGTTTTGGAGAAGAAGCCTTGTAGTGAAAGGTTTCTTGGATTACTTGAACTTGAAGAAAGTGCTTCAATGGCTATTCCTCTCTCTCTCTCTCTCTCTCCTGAAATCTCTTGCTATCACCCACCTTGAACTCTCTTCATGGCCCTCTTCTTATAATGATCATTAGATGCTTCTAGATTCATCTAGAATAGGGTGGAAGTTTCTTGAAAATCTCATGTGGTGACATGTTGAAAATCTCACATTCCAAGCCTTATGCCCTACCATTTGGTGCCAAAATCTCCTTATGAGAGATATTGAGTGTGGATGAGTGAAAAACAAGCTCATCTTTGGCTTGTGTAAGGTTTTTCAACATTGCCTTCTTTTCCAAGTAACAAGTTTTCAAAGCATCACCCATTTTAAAGCTTCAAATCAAAATTCTAGCTAAACCAATGTTCTCAAAATGATTTTTCCAATCAAAATGATATATTGGATGACCTATTTTGGATTTTTGGATCTTCCAAATCAATTTTCAAATTCAACTTTTCAAACTTATATGCCATTTTTAGTTCATTTTTGACCAATCATGTAACTTCATGCTATAAGCTTTTCCAACAATTTGTGACCTTCTTTCTAGACTTAAAATCACATTTTGAACAACTTTCATGTTTTGAGTTTTTCCATTTGAGGCTTGGAAATAGGAGTTTTAGGCATTGGATAAAATGACCTATAACTGACAAATGACCAAAATACCCCTGTCTTGTTCAAACCATAAGTTGAGTTCCACAAATCCAATCAAGGACTTCTACCACTCAAATTAAAGCTAAGAAGATGCTCTTCAACATTCATGTTGACCAAGAAGTCATAGGAATCACCCTACTAGGGAAAAAGTTGTTTGCAATTTGGGTGACTTTCAAGGACCCAGATTCACACACCTCTGTTGACCTGTAATTTGTCAAAACCATAACTTGGGCTCTGTAACTCCTATCAAGGACTTACACCACTCAAATTAAAGCTTAGAACAAGCTCTACAACATTCATGTTATGGGGAAGGTGAGATATCAATCACATCTTGAGCTAAAACTGCCTGGAAGATAGGGACCAAATTAGGGTTTTTCACTGACAATCCTTGGGGACCCTGACTTGAAACTTCTCAAACTCCTCACTCATGATGAGTTGGCCTAGGAATCATCTTTATATCATCTCTATGCATCATTCCATGATCTCATGGCCCTTGGATTGGGTCTCAACCTCTCCCAAATCTTCAGTTATCCTAGGGTTGACCCAGTCAAAACCCTAATTCTACCATTCATGGTTGGATCTTCTGAACTCTTGCACAGTGACTTCTCTGGGCATAATGAAGGCTATCAAGACATCTCATAGGCTTTCCCAAAACATCAAATTCATTCTCAAAGTCTCAGAACCATCTGAGGGGTACCCACAACTTTCAAACTGTGAAGCACACAACCCTGGTTTCAAACCACTTCTTCTGAGGATCTCTTGAACTTCCTGAGGAAGGTATCCACTTTCAAACACTCAATGAATAAATAATTGTTGGCCAAATTTTGGGGTGCAACAACGAGCATCAAGATCAGATGCATTATCTTCTTTCACTATTTTCAATTGTTCCTTGAGATCACGAAATTATTTCTCCATTGCTATGAATCTAGGATCGTCCATCTTCATCTTAGCATGAATATTCTGAAGATTAGGTACAGGCTGTGGAAACTGGGAATCTTTTCCATTAACTTGAACAACTAGATTGTCTTGCACAGGCTAAGATTGTGTGGGAACATCCACTTGCTGAACATTGTCGTCTAAAGATTAGTTTGATGGAAGAAAATAAATCCTCCATCTCTTCTTTTGTTCTTGTTGGAAGTAAGGGGGAATCCTTTGGATCTTCGACGATAAAAGTCTTTTGAACTCCTAATGATCCTCCATTATAAGGGAAGCCTCTCGTATTTGTCTTTTGAGTTTTCTTCAATCTGAGCTCCTACTTCCTTAGGCCATCCAAGTTTAGGACTCTTAAAAGAATATCTCAAAATATTTTCTTTTGTAATCCCTATTGGTTTCTATAATGTTCATAGATAAACTAAGAATCCCATGAAACCTAATGTAGTATGATGCCATATGAATGCAGCAAACACAAGTAAGCACATAAAGACATAAAGATAAACAAACAAGGGAGACCCTAGGTTTGAAACGAGCATGGAGCCAAAGGGTATACCCATTCCCAAAGGATATGGACTAAAGGTGGATTGTACCTGCAGAACAAGGTTCTAAAAGGTTCCCAAAGTCATTAGTCCATCTTTCGGATATTATCAACTTCCTAACTAACTCGGGGGTTAACAATATTCTCAAGAGAACTTCTTTTGAGGGTAGCATCGTGTAGCACTATTTCGGGACTTACTCCCTCATAGTCCCGCACTACGTCCTAATAAAGGCCAAAGTGGGGTTAAAGGTAACTACGGTCCTCAATATCATAGACTCCAATCGAAAATAGTAATAGTCTTCACAATTACTCGTTCAACCGAACCATTTTCAAAAGGGTCTCAACTGAGCGTGATTTTCAAGTCAACTTAGTCGGGACTCACTCCCTATAAGCCTCGTCGAACATATCATTATCCTATCTTAAGTTCACTCAAGTCCGAGTGTAGGACCTTGTCTCACCACTCAAGGATAATAATCCAAAAGAACAAACATAAGAGCAAATATTCAAAATAAACAATTAAGCAAGTAAGCATGTATATAAGGCAATAAACAAGTAAAACAAGATAGGGAGACCCACTGAGAGGTCCCAGTGAAGTCGCCATTTCTGTCGCGGTGAAATTTGGATACCAAACTATTGATTAGTTTGAATCTTTAATTCATTTGCAACCGGTCTTTGATTAGTCCAAAGGAAGGGATAAAGATCGAAATTCCCACAATGCAATGCAAACGCAAGCTAGAGAGTTTTAGGTTCGGGGGTTGGTTAAACTTAGGGAAGGTGCTAGCATCCTAAGTTTCTGTAGTACTCTACAGGAACCTCTTGTTTTATGTTTGTTTATTGCTAAGATTTATCTGCTTAATGGATAAAAGACCTAGGGGTTTATTTCTAAGTATACTCGATAAGATATCGCATCTTATGCCTACATATCCTTACGGGAGTGGAATCAGAGTATTTTGTAGTTCTCCTAAAGGGTTTGAGGAATTCTTTGACTGTGGTCAAAGTTTCTACGGGTTTAGGGTAGTTGATTGATTGATTTTAGGAGAAAAGATGAGTTGTCATTTTAAGGGAGATTTAACCGCCACAAGTTGTAGGAAAATAGTCTTTGCGTCGTCTTAAGAGAATGGCTCAAGTACTCGGATATTGATCGACGATGTACGCCTCTATCTCTCTTAAGGCAAAGTTCCTAGGGTATTGATTGTATTGTTGTGGGGTGGAGATTATATCTCGCTTAAGATGATTTGGCATCTTTCTCTAATGTGTTTGAATATTTTTTGTTTTGAGTTGATTGTTTGTTTCTATATTGTAAAGAAGTCCTTCCTATGGGGTAGGATCTAAACTTAGAAAGATCGACTTGAATGGGGTCAAGGATCAAGGGGAGTATGATGCAAATGAGATGCACTACACACAATTGTTGAATCATGTGTAGGTTTTTCCTTTGAACGGATGCGATACGAGGATATAAATACGATAATGTAAATTGCAGAAGATAAATTGCAAATATAAAGCCATACACACGCATGAAAGCGCTAAGGTGTGTGAATTTGTGAAGTGAATATGTGAGGCGCAAGCGTGCTCGATTTGATGTCGATTTATTTTAGGGGATTGATTAATTTTAAGAGGAATGTTGAGTTGATTTTATACGTGAGATTGGTTTTTTCCTTAGGTGATATTAAATTGATTTCAGTTGATTTGTTTTGAGAGATTATAAGAGGGTGAAATTAGATTAAGTGAATAAATCAATTAGGATTTGAATGGAAATGATTTTTAATTAGATGAGGGATTATTCAATGAAATAGATTGTAGTAATTAAAAACAAGTTAATTTTATGAAGTAGGTTCTTTTAAATAAAATGGGCTCAACTATAATTAAAAAAGGTTGTTATTACTTAAAATTAATATAGACTTGTGAATAATACAAGTTATTAGGAAAAAGTTTATTATTAGATAGAGATGATTTGTTACTATTAAATAGATTCTAAATATAAATTAATAGGTCTTGTTGAACAAATTCTACATATTATTTAATAAAAGTTTTCTATTTGTAAGTTAATTAATTAAATAATCAAGTTGCTTAATTAGAAAAAGTTAATTAAATAAAAAAAAGTTTTTATTATTTAAATAAGAGTCAATAAAAAAAAGGTTAATTAAAGGTTAACTAATTAAATTAAGTTAATTGGTCAAAATAATTAACGGTAGATTAAAAGTCCTAAGGTGGATAATTAAAGGTCTAATTAGGGATAAAGGTTAATTAAAATACTAATGGTGATTAATTAGAAGGTTAAAATAATTAGGGCAATGAGTTTCGGTGTGGTGCAGGGAGTGAGGGCATATCGTGGGCGTTAGTTGTGGGTCGCTGGATGGGAGATCAGTGGGTGTGTGCGTGTGGTGCATGGTAATACCATGGATGTGCGTGCATACGATTACATAGTAAAAGAAAATTGCAGAAAAGAAAAACACAATCGGGAACCCTAATCCCAATTTCTTCCGTTTCCCCTTCTTCGTTCTCGCATCTCTGTCTCTTTCACCTCTCACGGATCTCCTCTTCTCTGGCCTCGATGCAACTTTCTTTCTCGTCTCATAGCCCTGAAAAAACAAACAAACAAATCAAAAAATTCTACGAGATTTAGTGAAGACGAAAACTACCATGAGGTATCGGCGCCGGTGAATGGGTTTCAATGCAAACGAAGGCTTGCGCGGTGGTTCTGTGGATCCACGAAAAGGCAAGCTCTTACGACTTCCCCTTCGCAAAAATTATTTTATAGAACTTTTGTGATTTGGGGTTTTTTGTGTGTATTTGGTGAATTGGTGTATTGTGTATGTATCTGATTCTGCGTATTTCAAATGTTGGTGTATGAGGGTTTCTGGTGATAGGTTCACAACGGCGATGCGAAGGTTGCGGTTGATGGCGATGGTACGATAGTTTGATGGGGTTTTTGGCAATGGAGTTGAGAAGAGATAAGTCTTATGTTCCTATGATTTATGAAAGTAGGGTTAGATTTTGGATTTCTTTGAATCATGAATTTCCAAGGCCCCCCTCCTCTGAATGGATCCTACTCTCTTATATAGCACAGGGATCATTGTGAATTGATGAATAATAATGGTGTTTCCTATCTCGTTTCAACATGTCGGAACCTATTTTGAAAATTTTGATTTGCCTTAACCCTTTAAAAAATGCACTTCCAGATTTGTGTATTCCTGTTTTGGCAAGTTTGAATTTTAACACGTGTTTCTCTTTTATGCAGAATACCGATGTTGGATGTTGCAGGTAGTTTAGAAGTCAAGGCTGCTATTGGGAAACAGGAATTGCTGTCAAGTAGTTGGAGAGAAGACTACTGAGGTAAATAATTGATTTGGCTGTAGAAGTTGTTGTCATTGTTGTGGGCACGTTTGATGATGCCACTTTTTCTCCTTTGTTTTTCTGATGATTTACTTTTCTTACTACCTTTCCCTTCTGTTTGTGTAGAAGATGACTCTTTATTCTGTGATGTCTCGATAGGAACACCTAGCTCTGCAAGGGAGCTCTCGAGTGCTGACTTAGATTGAAGTTTTGTCATCTGCTGGTCATCGAGAATATGTCCTTTAGACTGTTTAGTTTCGAGCATCTCAATCTGCTGCAACTTCTTCCTTATAGCTCGAACTACTTTGGAGATTTCACTATCAGGATCATTTTTGGGCTGTAGAAAGGAGTCTGACCTTTGAGTTTTCTCCAATTTCAATGCAGATATTTTCATGGGTTTGTCATAGGTCTTTTGGCACTCTATCTCATTATCATCCTCTTCACTGTCAATGATGACAGGGAGTGTAGCAGTTGGAGTAGGGAGTCGATGGTAACTCCATTTAGAGGTGTTATGTTCATTGATTTCCCTTGTAGCTCTGATAACCTTCTTTTAACACTGCTGTTGGTTTTGACAGGTTGTAATGTCGGTGTTGCGTAAACTGGCGGCAGGGTGTTTGATTCCCGCAAAACATATCAGTTAGACAGTTGGATTCACAAAATGATACTGCTAAAAGACAAATAAATGAGCTTCTGATATTGTTTTGCGCAGGCTATGGCTGAACGTTGACGGTGCCGGTTCCTAGCAGTGACCTTGTGGAAGAACAGAACCACGACCATATGATACCACTCGAGTTGGAATTTATTGGAGATGCGGTATGTCGTCAACTCTTTCGACGTTCAAGCAAACACATCTTTAAATGTTCTTATCCCTTGTATCTATCTGAAATGACGAAACCGTCTTCCCACGTGACCCCTTTGTGATTCATTTTGCTATGCTAACTGTTGAGTTTTGCTTGCAGGAACCAATCACGGATGCGGCACGACTTTTACAAATATGAAGAGTAGTGCTATGTGAGAATGCTTGATGGGAGATGGGATTGTTATCAGGTGGGGATAATTTGATATAATTGCATCCATTAGATATATTTAATGGCTCACTATTTTGAATGTTTTCATTTATTTCTAAACTTGAGGAATTGGCAGCATTTCCATGAATATGACTTCCTTCTGCCCCTGGCTTATGCTGAGGACTGCAATCTAGCCAAACCGTTATGTTGTCCCTGTGCAGGATCAACACCTAGCTGATGAAATCCAGGAAGACCAGAATAGTTTACAGTGGAATCAGTCCTGCTAGGATCATCTTGGCGAGTTAAAGGCTTTGAGTTTATACTGGGAGCTGACTACAAATTGTTATCAGGCCAAACTGATTTTTGTTTGTTGCTATCAATTGGCGAAGGTCCTTCACGGAAGTGTTGTTGCCTGGAAGATCTTGCATCTGGTTAAGTAACGCTTGCTGCCGTGACAGACGCATTTCATTCATTCCTGAATATTGTCGAGGTAAAGATTGAAGCATTCCGCCTTGGCGGCCACTTAATTGTTGTTGTCCCTGTATGTAGCCACTTACAGCTGCTTGTTGGTTTGGCAGTTGACTTCTCCCAGACTCAGACCTCAAATTTGATTGTGATAGGTTCAGACTCCGCCGCATATGTGAAGAGCTTATGTGTCCTTACTCAGAATCGGGTTGCGTTTGATTAACATTCTTCAAGTTGGAAAAGAAGGGTACCCCAGTCGATCTCTGGCTACCAACCCCTATATTGTTGTTTAGTCCTGGCCAATTCTTTAAATTCTTAAATTGTAATTCATTTCTTTAGCGGCATTCTGAATATCGGTTTCATTTTGCAGGTTCTAAATTCCAAACGTAAGCTGCTAACTTTGGTTACTTTCGCAGGAATTTCTGAGGGTGTCGCAGGATAGAACTCTGGTGAATATCTTCCACGTGAAGCTCATGGTTTTCGCAAGGCCTGCGATAGAAACTGAAGCTGCGATATGGACTATCAATAGGGATCTTTTGGTGTGAGTCTGAAAGGTCGTCGAAACATGTGATTCACTTTACTAAGCATTCTTCGAATCTCAAATTCTCAAAATCATTGATTACGCATACCGACACTTGCTTGTAATGGTTTCGTAGCTTCTCAGGTAGAAGAAGCAACTTGGCATGTGTTGTCGAAAAGAATTCTTCAGTGAATATGTATGAATGTTACTTATTCCAACTCTTTCGCGCGGATGAACCGCCGCATACCTCTGATGTGTTTCTTCTCGATTTGAAATCGTTTTATTATTTTGAATGTTAACTGTTTTTCTGTCGTATTCAGGTAATATCACGAACGAAACGTGGCGAAAGGCGAGTTATGGAAGCCGTGGCTGAAGTTCAGATTAGACGGTCTTGGTGATTTCCGGCATCCAACAAGGAGGGTTGCCTTAGAAGGCATTCGTTCCGCGAGCCCAAAGAGGAATTAATAGGGATCAGATTTTATGTACTTATGCACCCTTTTTCACTTTTTTTGTGTAATAAGTTGAATTTGGGCACTTTTGTAACAATTATGAAATTAAATCCAATTGGTGAGCAATGACCGAATTGAGACTTAGACACCTGACTTCATAATTTGTGAATGGATTTGAATGAGCCCAGGATGAAACCAATATTGGCCTTTAAACCTTACAATAGATTAGTACCCTTTGACTCCTTGAATTATCCTCGGTTGGCCTTATTCTTTTTCCAAATCTGTATGCAAAGTCCTCTTGTGACATTGAATCCTTGAATGAACGTGGACCACTATGATTCTTAAGATATCAGTGAACTCGAGCAATATATTCATTATTTGAACTTCCAAAAATCCACGCAAGATAGCCTTCATGCTTTTCCCTCGGATCAAAGTAATCATACTTGTTATGATAAGGTCTTAGTCCAGTAAACCTCTTAACTTGATGAGAAATTGAATGATCCTTTAGATGATGATGGCTTTGACGCCAGAGCCATGTACAATGAAACTTCGGTCGTAAAGTTATCACTTATAAATGCAAACTGCTATGAAAACCATAGTAATCCCCAAATGTCCCTGCTTAATACTAGTAACAAGAAAATCTTAAATCTTTGGAGCGCATATCGGAGCCCCTGAGAAACTTTGAGAGAAAGAGAAAAATAGAAAATCCGAGAACTGGTTGGGATTAAAATCCAAGGGTCGCGTTCTGAAATGCTTTCCTGTAAGGGTTAATATTTGGAGTTACCGCACCTGCGCAAACTGGTTAGTCGTAATAAAATAAGCAAGGAATAAGCATGGAGGTGGAATCTTAAGGTCAAAAATTAGGGAATGACAAGCATATAGTTGACGCCTTAGCCATGCTAGCCTCCATATGGAAAGTCAAGTTCTTACTGAAGCGCTGGTTATACATATTGAACGCAAGACCGAGCCGGCCTACTTTCAGTTAGTCGAAGAAGAAACTAATGGAAAGCCATTGTTCCATGACATCAAGAACTATTTGCAAAACCAAGAATATCTAGTTAATGCTACAACTCACGCCAATGGCCATGATATGTCTAAAAAGATATTAAAATCTGGGTATTACTAGTTAACTATGGAGTCCGATTGTATCCAATATGCCAAAAATATGCCACAAATGCCAAATTTATGCTGATAAGGTGCACGTACCTCTATCACTGCTGAACGTTCTATCATCGTCGTGGCCTTTCTCTATGTGGGGAATTGACATGATTCGAGTAGTCGAGCCTAAAGCTTCCAACGGTCACCGTTTCATTTTGGTTGCGATTGACTACTTCACAAAATGGGTCGAAGTTGTATCTTATACCAACGTAACGATACAAGTGGTTTCTCGATTCATCAAAAATGAGATTATCTTCTGATATGGGATCCCAAGTGTAGCACCCTAAAATTTTCCTTTCCATTTTAGCAGTATCTGGCTTTTGTTTCTTTGCATTTTCACATTTCTGCATTTGCATAGCATTCGTTCTTGAGACAAGAGATCAAGGTTTTCCCGTGGCTCAGTTTTCATCTCAGTGCATGAATCTGAACAACGAGCATCAGAGTCTTGGCATTTATTTTGCCCAGCGATCAGGCGACCGATTTTACTTTATTTTGCAGGGTATTTTCAGCTCAAAAGGCAGCATTCAGGTTAACGCAAGCATTCTCACAATGATAATGTTCAAGAGCAAGATTCAGAAGCTTAACAGAGCTCAAAACAGTTGGAAACAGACAAACAGGCGGATTTCCATCCAAAAGGCGCCAAAATTCAAAGTTTGGAGGTGTTAATCGGTTAACCTATATGGTTAATCAATTAACCAAGGCAAAATTAGGGCAAATTGGGATTTTTGAAGGTGTTAACCAATTAACCAGTGAAGATTTTGCCTCTGCACGTGAATTTTCAATCCAAGTCATTTTGGGGTCCAATTTTGGTCATGTGCAGACTTGATTTTCACTTTGGGAAGGATCTAGAAGCTATTTGAAATTTGGTTAATTTCATTTTCCCTCCAAATGCCCATTCCTCATTCTAAACCAAATTTTCCATTCTACATTCCAAACCTTTCATTTGGATCCAAGCCTAGGTGATATTTAAGTGATCCACTCCAAACCTCACAGAATCTAATCACTCATAATTCACTCTCATTTCAGAATTGACCTCATTCTCTCTCAATTCTCTCTCAAATTTCCAATCTCCAAAACCCTCATGAAAGCTCTTCTCATTGAGATCATTGATTCTTCATTGGAATCCTTGATTTCTGAGAGCTAAACCTTCATCCATTCTCTCCATTGAATTGATTTCTTCATCCAATTTTCGTGCAAAATTGGATATGAACTTGGAAGTGATTTTGGAAGTGATTATTTGGCTTGATTTGGTTTAATCTTGAAGGATCTTCATTTCTACTACAAGAATTTGTGTGGATCTTGAAGTATTCCGGACTTCTAGCATTGGATCTATTCAATTACAGTTGAATCAACATTAACCGGAGCAAATCTCCGCTCCGAAGGTTGGATTCGAATGTGTTTTTAGCTTATTTGCATAATCATGTGGATTTTCATCTTTGATTAGCTTTTGGTTATTTTGATCCGATTGATTCATGATTTGGTTGTGTTAATCTGTTTACATGCTATTTGAATCATGATTTTCTGGTTTAATTTCGTGATTAAGTGATTATGCGATCATCAGATTGATCGGATAAGTGCTTATTTGCTGAACATGCTTTTCTGTTGCTATTTTTCTGTTGTTGGCACAGTGTTAATCGGTTAAGACATATGGTTAACCGATTAACCATTTCAAATATTCAAAATTTTCAAAGTTTTCAAGGTGTTAATCGGTTAACGCATATGGTTAACCGATTAACATGAACAAATTTCCATAGTTTCAAGCTTTTTTCAGTGGTTAATCGGTTAACGCATATGGTTAACCGATTAAGACTGTGCCAATGGGTCTATTTTGCTGATTTTCTTAAATGTTTGAGTACCGTTTCGCATCGAATCATCATAATTCAATATGATGCATTAGAAGTGAAATGTTTTGGCATCTTGTCGTTGTTTTGGTTGTTTAATCGAGACTTCGTCGACTTGTGTTTGTTTTCCACTTGGATGCACACTTATGTGTTGTTATTCATAGTGATGATGTTCTTGCATTTTCATTTTCTCTTGTGTTTTGCATCTTTATTTCCAGCATTAATAAAGGTCGAGATGTGCTTTTGGTGGTATTTACCCCACACTTTTTCCTCCCTTTTCTTGTGTGTTGCATTCCATGTTCGCATCTCTTACTTGTGATTGAATTTATCTAGTGCTTTCTTGTGCTTTTTGCCATGATCACCATAGGGTTCCTAGTCCCTCCGTTTAGGATGGGAGTAGGAGAGACATTAGGTGTTCAATCCAAGCATGCTAACATTACGGTAGATGTTTCCCCTTTTAATCCTAACCTTAGGACCACTTTGCATGACAATGTTAGAGCCGAGTTTCCCTTAGACCTTCCGCACGTCTCTCTCTTTCTCATCTCAAAACAATTCTAACTCATTTAATAAATGCGATGAACATTGTGCGCTACGAGCCTTAAGCTACATGGGGAATGATGAGTGAGGGGTCTCCTCTCGCTTGTCTAGAGTGTTTAGTGTACGTCCCGTTTGGGGGCGATACGCGATGCATTCGCCCCTATGTCATAGTCTTTAGTGCAACGAATCACAAACCGAATTAATTTACTTCACTAAAAAACAAAAACAAATTTCAAACCTTTTTCCTTCAGGATTAATCGGAAACCTTGTACGTAAAAAGAGTATTGTTAAGCTTCGGTTCTACCGCAAACAGGCTTTGTCCCTAACTGTTGGAACGAAGGTTTAACCCTACTCGGTTAAAACACTTAATCAACCTGTGGTTTCGTGTCAGTCCGAACTACGTTTGCTCTATTTTCTCATACTAGATAAGAATACGTAGGCACAAGACGATGATGTCTTGGCGAGCAACCTTCCCCCCTTTCGCCTGTAGTTAGCCGAACTACGTTGACTCTGACTTTCCCATTGCACGAGGGAATACGTAGGCACAGAGCGGCGATGCTCTTCCGAGTCACTTTTCTTTTCTTTTCGTCCATTGAGCCTGTAGCGTAGAGAGTTTAAACACACCCTTATATAGACAAAAAGTGTGGATCCCGTCGAGTACAACGGACGTGAGGGGTGCTAATACTTTCCCCTTGCGTAACCGACTCCCGAATCCAGGACTTGGTTGCGATGACCTCGTCTTTTCCCTTTTCCGTTAGGTTTTTCCGATCGTTTCCTTTCCCTCTCTTTGGGATAAATAATGAAAGGTGGCAACTCTTCTGTTTTCTGCCGGGTATTTTTCGCAGTTGCAACAGCTGGCGACTCTATTGGGGACTCTGGTTCGCTATGCGAGTCAATCCTAGCGCTTGTCTGTTGTGTCTTTGGGTGTTTACTATTGTGCAGTTATTTTTCTTTATGTACTTATCTCTTGTATATTATTGCATTTGCATTTTACTATCATATTATGCTGCTGCTGTGTTGTGGGTTGGGTTGTTCCATTGAGAGATAAGTCAGACCCGGGTTTGAGTATACACACAGGATTAATATGGAGAGTAGCGGGAGCTTGTGTGGCGTTTGGCCATGCAATAGCTCGCGCGAAATTCACATTCAGACGAGGTTTTTCTTTGGAAATATTCTATCCTACACATCTTGTGCTGTTGAGGGAATATTGACTTAGATAAACTGTCGACTCTAGAGACTGTTTATTTGGGAAGTCAGCTAAGTGAGGCCGGTTCGTTAGACTATGATGCCAAACCAGAAATGGTGAATGTATCATCGTTTCTCGAAAGCCTGTAACGCTGACCACCCACATAGGATGTCGTACCTTTCAAGACTAGAACCCACGTGTGAGAGGGGATGGGTTTTGCAGGAAACTTAGCCTTCAACCAACTCTGGTTATCTTGACAGTGTGGACTTTCGATCCTGATTACTACGGTTTTCTATCATCTCAGTGTTCTGATTAGAGCGGAGCTCTGGTTGAGTTCAGTCAACGACACAACAGCGAGTTTGAGCATTTGATACCTTGATCCCATGGTTGCATCTGCATAATCATCCTGCATGTAACGTTACATGTCTATATGTTCGAAAGGTTCTCGTCTCTCCTTTGATTCTGATACTGGTTTTCTGAAGAGAGGGGGTTGTATACAAGTTTTTGACACCCGAGTTAGGGCCTTTATTTGGTCTGATCTCCTGGCTAAGCCTGGCGTCTTTGAAATCTTCAGGAAGAATTTTACCTGATATAGGAGAAGATTATTGTGGTGTTTGTATCCATTACTGCTGTTCTTGTTTATTGAAACTGGAATCAAGGGAGAGATCTCCCTGTGAATACATAGACATGTTTGCATTTTACATCTTGCGCTCTCATATGCATCGCAGGTTGTTCTCGGTGGCCTCGTATTCTTATCCCTGCTTGGTGTTCTTCAGTAATAGGGTTAAGGAGTTCAGTTTCTACAGGTATCCGACTCGAGGGAATCAGCTAAAAGTAATGGATCAGGTTCAAGCCGAATTGCAGGAATTCAGAGCTCGCATGTCCCAGTTCATGGAGTTGATGCAGAATGTTGCCAGTGGGCAGGAACATCTGAGAACTTTAGTGCAACCTCTCATTGACACTCCCCAAGCCAATAACAATGGAGTTAGAGCTGGTGTCTTTCCTCCAGTGGGTGGATATGTTCCACAGGGTATCCCTATTGTTGTCGTACCTCTGGGCGGAGGAGCTGCGAATGAGAATGGTAACGTTGCTGGTAACGGAAGTGTGGGCGCTGTGCACCGGGCTACTGGCCCTCAATGGGAAGATCACCAGAGTGATATCTTTTCCATGAAGGATATGGAAGGTGGCTTGCCAACTGAAGTTGACCGAAGGTTTAAACTGATTGAGGAAAAGATGAAGTCTTTTAAGAATCAGAATTCGCTGGGTCTTGATATGTGAGATCTTGGTCTAGTCCCTGGGGTCAAGATTCCTCCCAAGTTCAAGGTACCAGATTTCAAAAAGTACAAAGGGACAACTTTTCCTAGAGTACACATCCGAGCCTACTTCCGGAAGATGTCTGCGTACTCCGATGATGAAAAATTGTTAATGCATTGCTTCCAAGATAGCCTGGAAGGAGCATCTTTGGAATGGTATATGGGGCTTGAGAGAACTCATATCCGCAGCTGGAGAGAATTGGCTGAAGCTTTTGTACGTCACTATCAGTATAATAGTGATCTGGCACCAAACACGATACAATTGCAGAGTTTGTCACAGAAGAGTACTGAGAGCTTCAAGGAGTACGCCCAGAGATGGCGAGACTTAGCAACAAGAGTACAACCTCCCATGGTGGAAAGAGAGGTGACTGACATGTTCATGGCTACACTGCCTGGAGTGTATTATGAGAAGCTGATAGGTTTCATGTCTGCAAGTTTTTCAGATCTGGTGATAGCAGGAGAAAGATTCGAAAGCGATATCAAACTGGGAAAGATCCAAGTTGCTCCTGGTTCTTCTAAAGATACAAAGAAGACTTATGTTGGGAAAGAAGGAGAAACTAATGTTGTGTATGATCCAACTCCGGATCAACAGTCAGCCCGGTACCAACAACCTCATGCTCTTCGGCAGCAAAACTCGGCGCCAGAATCAGAATGGGCCGCGCAAAAATTTGGAAAGAAGGAATGCTTCTCTTCATCCAGTTCCTATGTCGTAGAGTGAGCTTCTGCCGCATTTGATTCAGAACTCATTGGTGGAGCCCAAAACTCTCAAGCCAGTGCCAGAGCCATACCTTCCCGGATATGATCCCAGCGTTCAATGCGGATATCATGAAGGATCCATGGGACACTCAACTGACGACTGCAAAGCCTTTCAAGCCAAAGTACAACAATTGATTGACAAAGAGTACATTTCCTTTCTCGAGGGAAACTTGGTTGTGCACGTCGACCTATCATGAGTTTGAAGATGGCTGATCCTGCCGCAAGTCAAGATCTGAAAGCCCGGTTCCCAGAAGTTGGCAATCTTTGTTTTTTATCATGTCATTTCTTTGCATTTGTAGTTTCTTTTCTGTTTAAGTGCAAATCTCATTTGTAAAACTGTATTGTTTTCAATTGATAATGATAATGAAATAAATATGCATGTTTTGATTAAATCCATTTGTGCTCACTTATGTTTTTAATTGATGTCTAATGCTTGTTTAAGTGAAATCCGGGGAGGATGGCGAAATTGAAAGACGCGCAAGCTTTCGATTGTATGCTTTTGAATAAAACTTGCTGATGATGTACGTGCATTTTTTTCAAATTCCTAAACACCGGAGATATAAGGATGATAATCCCTTGTCAACCCCTTTGAGCCTAGTAGTAGGAGTTTCTTTCTGAAAAACGAAAAGCCCTTAATCTTAACCCGGGGCAGGATAGGTGTCAGCTAATTTGACCGAGCATCCAAATTGCGAGAGGAGTGTTCCCATTCAAGGATCAATTAAACCTGTACAGGTCGTGCCTAAAAAACCCACAATGGGTATCCATCGCCGACCAAGGAGTGAAATAGTCACAATCCTTTTAACAAGTCATACAAGCCGATGTCACACGATTTGTTCAAAAAAATCAACAAAAGAAGCCCGCTAAGTCGAATCTTGAAAAAAAGTGGCTTAGGCAAAAATTAGGGCATCCCGCTGGACTTTGAAATCAAAAGAAGCTCAAAAGAGCCAGTCAAGGCAAAAATTAGGGAAAAACGAAAAGCCAAAAAGTGAAAAGGATTACAAAAGAAAAATCCTCAAACAAATAAATCGTGTGACTCCAGGCACCAAAGACGAAAAGCGAGTGACCGTCACTCCAAAAACTTGTGGTTTCCCGAACCATCACTCCTGTCATTCCACCTTTGAAAGGTGAGTGCTAGTGTCGAATTAGCTGGACTTAGGATTGGAGAACATCAAGGAGAATGGGTGGTTTAGAATAAGCTTTGAGCCTTATACCCCTTTCTTTCTTAACCGTGAACCTGACCACGTTACAACCTTCAAAAGTCCTAATTGAAGCAGAGTTGTTTCGAAAGCATACTTCGGTAAAGATCGCGTCGAAACTGACTCCTAAAAGGATTCCTCTTACCCTGTTGGTATTGATGTTGACATTATGATAAGTGATTCGTTCGCTTTATGTCACAAATGTTTTTCCAGTGAACAGACTTGGATTTCAAAACTATCATATGCATTGCATTAGTATGTCTTTTGTGCAGAACAATCTGCTTTACTTGTGAGTAAGCACTTGATATCAAGAAAGTTTCCACAGTGGAAGGTTGATCAGGATAGAATGCAGAATGCCCACTCCATTGAACCGGGGCAAGCTATATCAAATGATCATATCAAGGGAGTCAGCCATCCGAAAGTCAGTTAATCTGAAGCATCTCTTCGAGGTTCAGAATGTTGAGGCAGTTCATGTCAAACCATCAGGGTACGGAAAGTGCAGGGTTCCTTTTGAGGAAGTTTTATGGAGATCCCACTGGCTGGGGCAAAATTGGAAACAAAGGAGCTATTCCTCTCCATATCTTCAGAGTTCATCAGAGTTAGCCAACCAAGGACGAACCCTTTCATGGTACGGATTCTGGGACAAGCCATCTCGAGGTCATCTCATGGTCAGCTTTTCTTTTCAAGACGAACTAGGGCAAGCTGGATTATATTGGGGCAGTTGCCCAAGCGAGCTTATTCTCTTCAGCAAGAGTTGAGTGTCGGGGAATCGTGCCATTACCCCATCAAATAACCTGAACTTTCTGAAAAGGCCTTGCTATCATCGGATCATCATCCCACAACCTAAACCTGTTATGTGTCAAAACTTTGTAACCGAAATCATTCCAAATCCCAATTCTCGTTTGGTAAACCTCTAAAGCCCAGTTCTCACCTAGCCAACCCTTCGGTAAGCACCAGTTCCTGTCTGGTATATGTCAGATTTTCCACCAGTTCTTGTCTGGTCACTCTTTCTGTAGCCCACTATTTAACCAGTTCTCGTCTGGCAAACATGGTTCCAAAGTCCAGTTCTTATCTGGAAAACCAGAAAACGGTTCTTGCTTGATATCCCAACTACAAAATCAGTTCTCGTCTGATACCCGAACTGGTAGTCAGTTCTCGTCTGACAGTTCAACCTTTCGTCACCAGTTCTCGCCTGGTAGTCAGTTCTCGTCTGACCGTGTTATGTGAATCCCAGTTCTCGCCTGGTAGTCAGTTCTTGTATGACTTACTTCGAACCCAGTTCTCGCCTGGTAGTCAATTCTCGTATGACCCGTTTTGGTAAACCCAGTTCTCGCCTGGTAGTCAGTTCTCGTCTGGTAGTCAGTTCTCGTCTGACCCTGTTTTGTAGAACCCAGTTCTCGTCTAGTAGTCAGTTCTCGTCTGACCCTGTTTTGTAGAACCCAGTTCTCGTCTGGTAGTCAGTTCTCGTCTGACCTATTTTGTGGTACCCAGTTCTCGCCTGGTAGTCAGTTCTTGTCTGGCTTGTCTAATGCAAATCCATGCCCCGTTTGGCTCATTCTTACAAAGTCCGATTCTCGTTTGGAAAATCTTTTCTTCAAAGAACACCAGTTCTTGTCTGGTAGTTAGTTCTCGCCTGACTTATTTTGAAATCAGTTCCTGTCTGATAATCCTTCATGGAATACCAGTTCTCGTCTGGTAGACGGTGTTTAAGTCTAGTTCTCGCCTAGTAAATGCCAGCTGTTCAAACCAGTGCTCGTCCGGTCACCTTTTCTTCAGCCTACAGTGAAAACTCCAGCTCCTGTCTCGTGGTCGGCTGTATTTAACACCAGTTCCTGTATGGTGAAAAGTGTTTCGAGGTCCAGTTCTTGTCTGGAAAACCACAGAATTAAATCATGTTCGACGTAAAAAGAGAAACCAGTTCTCGTATGGTAGTCAGTCCTCGTCTGACTCGTTTTTGTAAGAGCCAGTTCTCGCCTGGTAGTTGGTTCTCGGCTGACATATTTTGCAGAAACCAGTTCTTGTCTGGTAGTTGGTTCTCGTCTGACCTATGTTGTGATACCCAATACTCGTTTGGTAGTCAGTTCTCTTCTGACATGTTTTGGTAGATCCTAATTCACGCCCGGTAGTCAGTTCTCGCCTGACTTATTTTGAAGAAACCCGTTCTCGGTTGTCAGTTCTTGCCTGACCTATCTAATCTAGATCCAGGGTTTGTTTTCCCCAGTATAAGTCTAGTCGTACTTGGCGTACCCGGTTATCCCCAACGGATTTTTCTTGTGGCTAGAAGCTTATCAAATTCGTGTTGATCCGGCCATCTATGTTGTCTGGCGGCGATGTCAGATGTTTATCAGATGTGTGTTTGTTTGGCGACGATGCCAGACGTTTCATCCTCAATCAGAGTTTGCAGTTCTATTTCTACGGTTGGAAAATTTCCATGTTCTTTGGTATTCAACCGTATTTTACCTTGAATGTTTGAAAGCTGATGCTTCTCACCCAGTCAGGTCCAAGTCGCTTGAATATGGGCAGCCGTAGCACCCCAAAATTTTCCTTTCCGTTTTAGCAGTATCTGGCTTTTGTTTCTTTGCATTTTCGCATTTCTGCATTTGCATAGCATTCGTTCTTGAGATAGAGGATCAAGGTTTTCTCGTGGCTCAGTTTTCATCTCAGTGCATGAACTTGAACAACGAGCATCAGAGTCTTGGCATTTATTTTGCCCAGTGGTCAGGCGACCGATTTTACTTTATTTTACAGGGTATTTTCAGCTCAGAAAGCAGTATTCAGGTTATCGCAAGCATTCTCACAATGATAATGTTCAAGAGCAAGATTCAGAAGCTTAGCAGAGCTCAAAACAGTTGGAAACGGACAAACGGACAGATTTCCCTCCAAAAGACGCCAAAATTCAAAGTTTGGAGGTGTTAATCGGTTAACCTATATGGTTAATCGATTAACCAAGGAAAAATTAGGGAAATTGGGATTTTTGAAGGTGTTAACCAATTAACCTATATGGTTAATCGATTAACCAGTGCAGATTTTGCCTCTGCACGTGAATTTTCAATCCAAGTCATTTTGGGGTCCAATTTTGGTTGTGTGCAGACTTGATTTTCACTTTGGGAAAGATCTAAAACCTATTTGGAATTTGGTTAATTTCATTTTCCCTCCAAATGCCCATTCCTCATTCTAAACCAAAATTTCCATTACACATTCCAAACCTTTCATTTGGATCCAAGCCTAGGTGATATTTAAGTGATCCACTCCAAACCTCATAGAATCTAATCACTCATAATTCACTCTCATTCTCTCTCAATTCTCTCTCAATTTTCCAACCTCCAAAACCCTCACCAAAGCTCTTCTCATTGAGATCATTGGTTCTTTATTGGAATCCTTGATTTCTAATAGCTAAACCTTCGTCCATTCTCTCCATTGAATTGATTTCTTCATCCAATTTTCGTGCAAAACTGGATATGAACTTGGAAGTGATTTTGGAAGTGATTATTTGGCCTGATTTGGTCTAATCTTGAAGGATCTTCATTGCTACTACAAGAATTGGTGTGTATCTTGAAGTATTCCGGACTTCTAGCATTGGATCTATTCAATTACAGTTGAATCAACATTAACCAGAGCAAATCTCCGCTCCGAAGGTTGGATCAGAATCTGTTTTTAGCTTATATGTATAATCATGTGGATTTTCATCTTTGATTAGCTTTTGGTTAATTTGATCCGATTGATTCATGATTTGGTTGTGTTAATCTGTTTACATGTTGTTTGAATCATGATTTGCTGGTTTAATTTCGTGATTAAGTGATTATGCGATCATCTGGTTGATCGGATAAGTGCTTATTTGCTGAACATGTTTTTCTGTTGCTGTTTTTCTGCTGTAGACACAGTGTTAATCGGTTAACACATATGGTTAACCAATTAACCATTTCAAATATTCAAAATTTTCAAAATTTTCAAGGTGTTAATCGGTTAACGCATATGGTTAACTGATTAACATGAACAAATTTCCATATTTTCAAGCATTTTTCAGTGGTTAATCGGTTAACACATATGGTTAACCGATTAACATTGTGCCAGTGGGTCTGTTTTGTTGATTTTCTTGCATGTTTGAGTACCGTTTCGCATCGAATCATTGTAATTCAATACGATGCATTAGAAGTGAAATGTTTTGGCATCTTGTCGCTATTTTGGTTGTTTAATCGAGACTTCGTCGACTTGTGTTTGTTTTCCACTTGGATGCACACTTATGTGTTGTTATTCATAGTGATGATGTTCTTGCATTTGCATTTCCTCTTGTGTTTTGCATCTTTATTTCCAGCATTAATAAAGGTCGAGATGTGCTTGTGGTGGTATTTACCCCACACTTTTTCCTCCCTTTACTTGTGTGTTGCATTCCATGTTTGCATCTCTTACTTGTGATTGAATTTATCTGGTGCTTTCTTGTGCATTTTGCCATGATCCCCGTAGGGTTCCTAGTCCCTCCGTTTAGGATGGGAGTAGGAAAGACATTAGGTGTTCAATCCAAGCATGCTAACATTAAGGTAGATGTTTCCCCTTTTAATCCTAACCTTAGGACCACTTTGCATGACAACGTTAGGGCTGAGTTTCCATTAGACCTTCTGTGCGTCTCTCTCTTTCTCATCTCAAAACAATTCTAACTCATCTAATAAATGCGATGAACATTGTGCGCTATGAGCCTTAAGCTACATGGGGAATGATGAGTGAGCGATCTCCTCTTGCTTGTCTAGAGTGTTTAGTGTACGTCCCGTTTGGGAGCGATACGCGACGCATTCTCCCCTATGTCATAGTCTTTAGTGCAATGTGAATCACAAACTGAATTAATTCACTTCAATAAAAAACAAAAACAAATTTCAAACCTTTTTCCTTCGGGATTAATCGGAAACCTTGTTCGTAAAAAGAGTGTTGTTAAGCTTCAGTTCTACCGCAAACAGGCTTTGTCCCTAACTGCTGGAACAGAGGTTTAACCCTACTCGGTTAAAACACTTAATCAACCTATGGTTTCGTGTCAGTCCGAACTACGTTTTCTTTGATTTCTCATACCAGATGAGAATACGTAGGCACAAGACGGCGATGTCTTGGTGTTGCACCCTAAAATTTGCTCAACCTACTTCACTTGGTTTATGTTTCAATTGCATTAGCATTTACATATAGAGTCATGTACATAGTCTAATCATCTGCATAGCATAGCATAGCAAGTTATCCAACAGGGGACCAATCACTATTCTCATCTCTATGAGCCTATCAAGAGGTTATCATTCAAATTCAAGCATATCCAAGTCATCAGAAAGAATTGGAAAGCTAAAGAAGTCAGTGGATCAAGCAGTGCATCTATCTCCTATCTGAGGGGATCTGAATATCATCAAAGAAGTTGTGAGCTGTGAATTGAGCATAGAGGGTATCTAGACATCATGGAGGACATGGAGAGCCATTTTGAAAGTGAGACAAGTCATTGATATGATCACAAGAGTTGCAGTTGAAGACAATCAACTAGGGTTTCATCTGGGTCAACCCTGGGTCAACCCTAGGTCAAATGTTTGATTGAAAGGCATTAAGGGCTATTGGAGAGATGTGGGGTTCATCATTTGACATGTAGATAAGGATGTGGTGTTGTGCCAAGAAGAAATCAAGAGAAATCAAGAAGAGGAGGAGTTTCTAAATTAGGGTTTCTGTGTAAAATCCCCTGATTTAGGTCAAACTTCCAAGCAAGATAAGTCAAAATTCAAGCTTCAAATGGATCCTTGGTCAACATGAAACTTGTAGAGGATCTCAAGACCTTTAATTTTAGTGGTGTAAGACATCAAGGAGATTTATAGAACTCAAGTTATGGTCCTTGCAAGTTACAGGTCATCTGAGGTATCTGAAATTTTGTCTGTGAAAGTTACTTGTCTTCCAAGCAACTTTTACCCCTCAAGGAGATTTCAAATGAATTTCTGGTCAACATAAGAGTTGTTCCTCATTGTCTTAGCCTTATATAATGGTATGGTATGCCTTCATCTGATTTGTGGAACTCTACTTATGGTCTTGGCAAGCAAAGGGTATTTTGGTCATTTGAGAATTATAGGTCATTTCAAACCTATGCCCAAAACTCATACAAGGAAGCTTCAAATTAAAAACTTCACAACATCAAACTTGCTCCAAATGACATTTTGAGTCTAGAAAAGTGATCATGAAAGTTTGGAAATGCTCATAGCTCAAGGTTTCAAATTTGGTGAATTTAATGAATAAAAAGTGACCTAAAATTGAGATTTTTCATAACTTGGCCAAATGGGATGAAATTATAGGTCATTTTGATTGGAAAGAATGTTTTAAGAACATTGGCAAAAGTGGATTTTTGAGTTTGGTTCAAAATTTGAAAGTTATGCAAGTTGGCTTACAAAGGAAGTAACATAATCAAAATCCAAGGGAAGTGTGCACAAGAAGTTTCTACAAAGTTCTAGAGCTTTCTAATTTCATCTATATATTGGGTAGAGTAGTTTCATTCAAGGGTTGGTGAATCATTGTGATCAAAATACCAAGTTATACCTCATTCTTCCATTTTTTCAAAACCATTTCAAACTCCATCAAATCTCCATCAATTTCCAAAGTTCTTGATCCTATCATCATCTAGATCATTCAAGGATCAAATTTCCATCAAATCTGGTTGAATTGAGCAAGAATTTGTGCTATCCATCTTCATCATCCAAAGTGCAAGAATAAGTGGTTACAAGGATCTAAGGCATTGTGTCATACCCCAAATTTGTCCTACTCCCCATTCTTGTATACCAAGCGTTTGTGTTGATCTTTCTCGAGAGGATCATCTAGACTTTGTCCATGATCCTTTGGGATTTAGGTCATAGAGGTTTTGTGTAATTATAAGCCCTTGATAAGATATGGTGAATTCCTGTAGAAGGAGGTATCCTCATTAACATACTCAAGACACGGCTCATTCATTCCAAGAAAAAGATCATGTTCCAAGTGGGTTTGTCCTACTTACAAGCCATGGTTGGAGGAATTATTTCAAATTCTGGTTAAAAACGCACGTGAGGATCCTTCATGTCTCAAACCACATTGGATTGCTTCAAGGTTTAATTTTTAGCTATGATGAGAAACCATGATTAAGGACTTCAAGTAGTCATAGGCCATGCTTAATTTGTTACATTTTATTATGAGCTAAGATCAGTTAGTCACATGTTAATTCGTTAAAAGTTGGTGTACAACTTTGATGACTAGTCATGATTTTCTGGTTGTGTGCCATGAATAAGGTCCATGTCCAAGATTTGTTACAATGTCTTAGGATTTTGTGGTCAAAATTTTGGGCTATCATGGGAGGTTCGAGGCATAGTTGTGGGTCCATTTTCTAGCTGTTATTAAAAGTGAAAACCAAGGATTCAATTAATTCAAAGCAAGTCCTGTTTAGAGAGAGGGCAAATTGTAATGGCCAGTTATTACAAAGCAATTCAATTGGCGTTTGTCTTTGGGGACATTTTGTTCAAAACAGGATTAATAAGTGTTCAAGGCAATGAATCATTTGTATTTCAACTCAGTGTTTCAGGCCATAGTTTAAACTATTTATGTAGGCCATAAAGGACACCAATCTCCCTTTCTTAAAGAACCGAGTTGGATAGCTTATACTGTGATGACTCAACCATAAACAAGCTGTGTAACCATTCCATTAAAACCGCTACATTACACCAAAATTCACATCACCATACATATTACAGTGGAGTATCCAATATTACATTATGTGCTTGAATTACAAATTGGCCACAAGATAAATGGACATACAACCACACAATCTAATTCTACAGGTTGTTCCCAAGCTTAGGCCATGAGCTAAATGATCAAGCTTCCTATGGCTACTTTTCCTTTGAACTGAACACAAGTTGCGGTGAGTCGCATGAATCCGTTCTAGCTTAAACTCGCGAAGATCGCAATGCTGCAGCAATGTACGAAATCGCAAAAATGGATTTAACAGACATTTTCAAATGCATCACCTCAAGGTTATACAACTGAGTTTAATGCCGCAAGTCAATGAGCAGCCTTTTAATCCCTTTATCTTCATGTGCCTTCTTTGATTCCTTGCTTCATCCTTTCTTCGAGTTCCCGTGCTAGTCACACCTGAGATAGAGTGGATCAAAAGTTAATTCGGGCTCGGTAAATCACTCGACAAATTGAAGTTCATTAAACACATAGAAAGAATAGAAGAGATGAGATGAATGTTGGCAATAATAGCAGACTCTCCATCAAGTTCACAATAAATTCAAATACACAAGGTACATACAAGGTGATAAAAGGTGAGAGTTATCCTTGGCATCAGTAGGAGGTGTGTAGTTTACAAGGCACTGGAATAATGAGTACCTGCAAAAACCAGATATAGCAGCAAAACAATCACAACATGCTACAGGATGTTCACAAATTGGTTGAGCACGTTTGGAATGTTGGCAGAAACATCATTATGGAGCCTGGTCCATATTACCTATTCAACGCCATGATTCGTGACAAATGAATTTTCTGTGAAACTGATCGTCAACACAATCCCTCAAAACCAACAGTATCTTCTTCATTCGCTGCTCCCACCGCAACTAGCTCTTACACATTCTCCACCCTTAAAGTTTCCCTGCTGAATATGTACAAAATGAAGACACAGGGTTAGTTCAAGCATTACATTTAATTTTCAAAGCATCACACTAGTTCCAGTTACATAGGTCATATGGAAAAATACATGGATAGAGATCATACCATACAATGTTGATTAGAATGACTTAGTGTACAAGATGGAAAATTGTTATCCCCGGTGTTGCAACGAAATTCTGACTTGATATCGCTACTCGTCAACATGACTGTTGTGGCGAGTTTATCCTGGCAACGGAACAAAAGTTTGATGACTATTGTGTGTTTCAACAAGGAAGAGCAGGTGCAAGATTGTTGTCGATATCAAACCATTGTTAGGCCATTTTTACTAGCATCCAAGCCTTCATGAAATTGCCACCAATGTGCGCCAATTTCCCTCTAAGTCTCCACATTTGGACTTCTTCATCCATCTATGAACAAGGGTAAATGACTAAACAAGATCTTCCGAACTTCAAAGCCTCGCCCTCGAGCCGAGTTTGTAAAGTGCACATGAAAATAGAAATATATCAATGAGCAGGTGATAAGGATACCTTAAAGCACATAAAAAAACAAACAATTAATTTCAAAGAAGAGAAGAGATAAAAAGTTTTAACTGCTATACAGTGGTGTCACACGTACCAATGGACCAGTTTCAGCAGCAGAAGCAACAACAGTTGCCTGAATCGCAAAACCTGACACTGCTGCAGCAACAAATGACTCGGCAGCTGGTGCAGCAGCCACAGAAGTATCCACAATCATTTCAACAAGCCACTACGAATAAAGGTTTAATTGCTTTGCACAGCAACCGGTAACTTACGCTCAGTTTCAGCAACAGACACAATTAATCACCATTGCAGGTATTGCAACAAAGCCAGCAAAAGAGGGTGACACCAAATCTTCCAATGGCTCGAATATCTCAACAAAACCTGCAGAGGTTCAACATAATAGCTGCGCCATGAGAAATCCGCATCACCTGAAGATTATAGCAAAAACAGTGTTACGAACCAAGCAAGGCGCATAATTGTTTCTGCAGTAATTCGGTACACCAGACCCAAGTCATGTCCACGGATACGTAAAGCAGAAAATTCAGTGCCTAGATATACCTGACATACATGAAGTCACCAAACCGGGTCCGTCAATGTTTTCCTTACGCGCAAAAGGGGATCACCCTCATTCTTACTTCAATACCTTTCTATCGCTGTGCAATTCTTCAGCATCTTCGATCAACCGGCGACAGCTGCATTCCCCAACTAACAGCAATTGTAAGTACCTTGCATTCAACAAAACAAGTCAGTCAGTTTGTAATGCAAAGACGATGAGATAACCAAAAGCGAGATATGGCAGAACATAATTTTACAACCAGTTTTAAGTTATTGTGAGCCGTGAGTACGCTGCAAAGAAGAACAAGTTCCCGAGTTCGGCCTAGACAGCATCAAAACAAGTAGGAAATTGAAGAGGGTATCGCCACTAGAGCTAACAGAAGGCTGCAAGTCTTCCTCGAATCTCACACGCAAGCAATGGCAGAAGAGGAAAGATACAAGCATAACAAAAACAATTACTCACAATAAAAATTCCTCTTGAAGGCCATGACAATAATGATAGATGAACTCCATAGAAAAACAGAAGTATGTTGTTGAGACATGTTGTCCGTGACGCCCACATTGCACATGACTTAGCAGCCATTAAAGCCATCATTTTATTCTCCTCACGATAGGATGAAATAAACACATGAAAAATGATACAGTCATCGTTAGTTCACAACTCAGAATTAAACACAAAGCCAAGGAATCATCTACATAGAGCACTTTTGTGACAAGCATGAATCTAAATTAATATGCATAGTATTTTGATTAAGGATTCTAAATGTCCCATAGAGCTTGACAAATGATTAAAAAAGCTAGGTCGCAAAACGCATACATCATTTTGACAAGATCATATGTGCAAGAACTAAGGAGTAATTGTAGGGATGCCATCTAACATTGCTCATTACCTAGACTATGGTCCTCATACTCTTGCATAGCCAGCTAAGTCACGTGATTCCACACCAAGACTTTAGTGTGCTGCCAAAGCTGATTCGTATGCCAAAAGTAATATGTCCTGCAAAAAGAGAGGATATGGATCAGTAGGATTCTTTACAACTACAAAGAAGCATTCGGTAATTTTAAGCTACGCATAGCAAGAAAGAAGTGTTTACGAGTAGAAGCTATTTTATTTACCTTGAAAACATAATGCTGAGGGCATTCAAACTCTTGCACTCATCCGACTGGCATTCTTGAAAGATTTGAAGAAGGCACTCATTTCTGTATGCAACAAAAAGGTTATAATTTGGCCATTTCAAAAAGAAAAGTGATCATATACTTGTAACCAACTTGAGAAGAGATGAATACCAGTTGAGATTATCAAGAGGTTCGCGAAACCTCTTCTCCCAGATCCGATTTTTCTCCTTATACTCAAGCTACCACCATCATCTCAAGGTCCTGCATAAGACATCAATTGGCACAAGTCAAAATACTATCGCAGTTATATCATTAAGTTCAGGACAGTAAAAATACCATGTTTACACAGTGAAAATTCAGGTTAAAAGATCAGATACTTTTAAAACACTACAGACAAAAAACACAGGGTGAGTCACTCTCAATGGTCCCCACCAAAATCTCAGTAAAACATTCTTCCTAACGGTCTGAGGATTGTACAGATTATGCTCACACACTTGAGAGCATATTCCTCAAATTCTCTCCTAATTTCACACGTACCAAGCCAAACCCTAAAAACTCCCTATATAAGCACTCACTGTTCATTTAGAAGGATACGAGAAAAAACCCTAAAAAAACTACAACAGAGAAAACCCTAGCGAAGCTCTGCGAAATTGAATCTTCAAAATACCAAACTCACTCAAAAGTTCTTCCTAAAAGTTTATAGAGCTTCACACTGAAGCTCTAGCAAGCTTGAACTAAGCCATATCATCATAACTAACAGGAATTTGAGCAAGTTGAGACGAGTTCAAATTTGAAGTGCACAGCCGAGAAGAAGAAAAGAGGAAACGATAAAGCGTTAAGCACCTACCTCGCAGACTCGCCGTCGGGATAGTTCCAAGTTCGTAAGTTTCCCTTCGCATTTGATTTTCACTCGTAGTCGTTTAAGCACCATGATTTATCCGTCTGAATATGTATTTCATGTTTTTGCTTTGAACTATGATTATGAGTTCGTTTATTAGGGATTGAGTTAGGGTTAGAAATTTGTGTTTTAATTTGAGGGTAAGAGGGAATTTGGTGGTGAATCGAGAGAGAGGTATAGAGAGGTGTCGAGAGACGAAGAGTATGAAGAGGGTCCGGTTTTGTGGTAGAAGAAGAAGGACGAAAACAGAGAGATTTCAGGGGAGATTCATTTTACGTTTGAAGATAAAAAGGAGAATTTATTTTGTGAGGTAAGTGAGATAAGGGAGGGATATAGTTTAACCTTTTGATTTTAGTTTGAGTTTCCAATGAATCTCGGAAATCCCCAACCGATAGCATTCATTATTGCCGTTTCCTCTTCCCCGTAGAACTAGGCGTAACGTTTTGTCCCCAATAAACCATGCAAACAGTAGGAATTTTAAACTGTCACGAGTGAATAAGGTCATCAAGACTATAATGTTATTAGTTTAAGTAAAACCCAATAATGCCCTATCTTAGAAACTAATTAATTTAGTTTAAAATATTATTAATGTTTAGTAATATTATAAGTCTTATTTTAGATTTTACTTATAAATTATAACAATTAATTTACAAGTTGATTTAAATTTAAGAATTTTATCAAATTTATTTATTTTTCTATTAAATTCAAAACATTTTATTTATGTTTAAATTAGTATAGTAAAGATTCTTTTTTATATGGAAGTGGTGGATTTTTGGAGTCTAGCACTCCTTGAATCCTTAAGCGACCGCTCTCGAGGTGCACACCTTGAGTTGTGATCGTTTCGTCTTCCATCGTTAAAACACCTCAATATTGTTTAAACCTTTCAAAGTAGGCAAACCCTAGTTCTAGCCATATGCCTACCCCAGTTTAATCTACCTCCGCTAATATTTTCAAATTATTTCCATAATTAAATTACGAAAGTATCGAGTTCTTGGAGTCGTGCATTCCTTGAATTCGAGAATAATTGCTATCAAGGTGTACACTTTGAATAGTATATCATTCGAACTTTCGTTTCTAAAACACTTCTTAATTATTTGGACCAATACTTACATTGTCCAACAAACATATTTTATAATTAATTGAATGAAAAAGGTATTGTTGGAATCTAGCATTCCAGTAATATCCCGATTAATTGGTTGCGAGGCCGACGTCTCGTTTATCGATTAGTCGTCATTCCTCCTAAAGTTTTCAACCCATCTAACCTCGTTCCTCACTCTCGTGTGATCGAGTCTAAACACTAGTATGTTCCTAAACCGTACGTCAAATTCAAATCATTTTTCTTAATCAAATTACGAAAGAACTGAGTTCTTGGAGTCTCGCACTCCTTGAATTCTTGAATGACAACTATTGAGGCGTACGCCTTAGGTAGCGTGTCATTCGACCTTTCGTCTAAAACACGCGCCTTAACCATTTGGACAAGTATTCACTGTCCATTCAAATACAATTTCCTAATTAATTGAATGAAAAAGGTATCGTTGGGATCTAGCATTCCAACGATATCCCGACTAATTGGTTGCGAGACTGACGTTTCGTTTATCGAGTAGTCGTCATTCTCTCTCAAAATATCTAACCGACCTTATCTTCTTCGCCTCCGTGCAATCGAAACCCTAACTACCTATTCAACTTAACTCTCTCTTTCTCGCCCTCGTGCGATTGAAACTTCCTCAAACATATTTCGTAATTATTCGAATGAAAAAGGTGTCGTTGGGATCTAGCATTCCAATAATGCCCCGATTAATTGATTGCGAGGCCGACGTCTCGTTTATCGAATAGTCGTCATTCTACTTACCTAATCAAACGCCTATTTCTTGCCCCCGCGCAATCGAAACCACAAACCTATTCAAATATATCCTTTAACCAAAACCTCCAATACGATAAACACAAATTCCTCACCCTCGTGCGATTTCCAACCAAAACACCTTGCCTAGAACATTGTTTAGTCCTTTCTTCCGCGCATATGAACTCGTGCTTCAGCCTCCCCTAGCGAGCAGACAAGCCAACGTTTAGCAGTTAGAACGCGACCTAAGCACTCGTTCGTTCCCAAACCTTTTACCGTAGTTAGCCGAACTACGGCTGCTCTGATTCTTCATTCCCTCTCGAATGTAAGATACGTAGGCACAAGATTGCGATGATCTTGGCGAGCACAATCCCCTCCTTTTCCCGTAGTCCCCCGAACTACGAATGCTCTGATTTTCCACTTCTTACAAGTGAAGATACGTAGGCACAAGGGCCCCAATCCTTGGCGAGCACCCTATCCTATAACCATCCATTCCCCCATAGGAGAAACCTTAGAAGAAAACAAACAAGCATAGTTAACTTTACTCTCGAATCGATCAAGAGGTTCCCGTTGAGTACAACGGACATGAGGGGTGCTAATACCTTCCCCTCATGTAACCGACTCCCGAACCTAGAATATTGGTTGCGATGACCATGTTCTTATCTCCTTAAAGGTTTTATCGATATTTTCCTATTCCATCCTTGGAATGAATAAAGTTCGGTGGCGACTCTGTTTCGAACAGCATTTTTCCGCGGCCATCACGAGGATCGTATTTTTCGAGGTACGACACATTGGAGCAAGAACTTTTGCATACAGAACAAAGAATCAAGTGTGTTGATCAATTCCCAAGCATTGCAAGCCTTGGATCCAAAGAATTTTACACCTGTTTTCATCATTTACACCAGGTTAGTTTTCTTTTCGAATTGGCTGATTTAGTTAGCATGTTAGAGAATTATTAGGTTAGAATTGTTAGGTTAGGTTAGAGGATCATTTCCATAAAGTTTGAGAAGGTTTCATGGAAGTTGCCATTGGTGACCCAAATCTGTTAGGGTTTAGAACTCCTAGAATATGGCACGATAATCTTAGGTATATAGCTCAGGATGATTAGTATGACGTGTAGATTATGTTAGGGTAAGAATTGGAAGAAATTGGAATGATTGATAGCAGGGTAAAATGGTGGAACCAGAATGTTCTACCTACCGGGTTTGAATTTGGATTGAGTTTTAGAGGAAAGTAAGGCCATGGTGGTGTAGAGGGGAAGGAATGGAGCGTTTTTGCTTTTTACAGAAATGATTTTCATGGAGAAATGAGGTTGCATGAATGTGTGGAAGATCTGGTTTATGAGCTCGTGCATGATTCTTCCATGGCTGAAACCCTAATCATTTGGAGAAGATGCATGTTAACCGTTGGATGGGGTTTTGTTTGTTGACTAAGTAACTGATCTAATGGTCACGATTCAAAGCAAAATGTGGAGGGAAGACTGGCTGTGAAACGATGCGTTTCACTTAAAATTCAACCCTGGGCTCAGTAATCCAATGCTATGCACACCCCCTCAACGCAGGCCCAATCCCAATTATAACTAATTTGATTACTATATGCACCGTTTCAGGTTTTTTTCTTTTTGTGAGTTTTTCTGATCAATTGGGCCCAGACGCGCTTTGCTATGCGCGCCCCCCAGTCTGGGCCCATTCTCTTGTTTTAACTAGAATAATTGATAACTGCACCCCATAGCCAATTTAGTTCATTAATTTCATTCATTTTTTTTATTTCTTTAAAAAATCATAACAAATTGGAAATTGCATGTTTTTAATTGGTTGTTTTTGCATATTTTTCATAATTTTGTTAAGAAAATTATCATATGAAAAAATTAGCATTTCATTTTATTTTTATATTTTTAGTACATTTTTCTTTTAAATAGCTTTTTTTTAAGTGGTTTAATTTGATGCATGATATTGTTGATTTTAGTTTAATGAGATGCTTTTACATTTTTGATCCATTCTTTTTAGGTTGATTAGCTTAGAACTCTAGCTGGTATATAAAATTTAATTCATGATTTTAGGACTTAATTTTAGATGATTTGTTTAGGTGTGATTAGAAGAATCAGAACTAGGGTTTAGAGATAACATAGGTGTATTAAATCATTTCTTTTAGGAGTTGTAGTTGGGGTATGGGACTATAGGGATTATGGGTAGATAATAGATCCCTTAGAAATTACTAGGTTTCCCTTATTCCCCTATTACTATTAGTATACTGCTTGTACTTGCTTGACTGTGTGGTGTGCCCTCTCTAGGGTTATTATTTGTCTGTGTGGGGTATTGGGCTTGTTTGGGGCTTGGGGTTTGAGCTGAAGACTGTGATGAAGAAGCCCATTGGAGATCAAAGAGAGTGAAGACCAACTTTCAGAGTTGATGAGGAGTATCCCTTGCTGGCAGTTGTTGAAGGCTATAGGGTTTAGGAGCTAGGCAGAGCTCTAGAGTAGAAAACTTGATTCACAAACATGGAAGGTCTTGTCTGCCTCCATCCTTTCCCTATGATTCAAAGTCTCTTTTAAATATCCACCTCCTTCCTTTGGAAGGATTAGTGAATATATTTAAAAGATAGAACTTTTGAGGGGAAACTGTCAGTATCATGTTAACAGTCAGTGAGCCACCCTTGGTAGGCAATTGACTGTTTAACATCCATTTCATCTTGTTGACTGATATTCATTGTGGAGATTGAGACTTGAAGAAAAGCCATTGCAGATTGAAGACAAAGACCTTGCTTGAAAGTTTGATGATGGAGACTGATGCTTGCTTGAAGCTTGTAGCTGTTTGGAGATGACTTGAAGACAAATGTTGATGAAGACTGTTGTTGCTGTTTCTTTTAGCTATTTAATTCTTGATGTATTGATTGGATTTCCTGACTGTATTGTTTGCTGTTTAACCTGTAGGTTGAAAGTAAATTTTGTTCACTTTTGCCTGTTGTTTTCTAGGTTCGAGGTTGAGTGGGACTCCCTTGCCTCGCTTGTATTGCTGCATCCATGCATTTTACTGCTTTATTGTATACTTGCTATTGTTTCTGTTTCCGTCTATTCCCTTAGGATCTCTGTTTCTCTCTGGGCAAGAGAGGAGCATGATAGACATTAGGTCTTAACCCATGCATGATAACACTATGTTAGTTTGATTCCCTTTTCAACTGTAGGTTAGAGTTCTGTCTCTTCTTTCTCAAAACAAACAGAAAAACACAATAAATATTCCAAACACAATAAAAGACACTTCTTCCGTAAAAGAAGGTGAACTCATCAAAACGTCATTTTTGTCCGCTTGGACCGGTAATCAGAAAAACCCTTTTTCAGAAGGAATAAAAAACAATCAAGACAGACTTGTGTCGTACGTGGCCCGAACTACGTTTGCTCTGATCTTTCATGCCGTATGAAAGTACGTAGGCATAGGATGTGACGTCCTAGCGAGCAACCTTCCCCTCCTTTCCCGTAGGTAGGCGAACTACGTTGACTCTGATTTCTCGTTCCAGACGGGAATACGTAGGCATAAAGTGCGATACTTTGCCGAGTCATTTTCTTTTCTTTTAACCCTTGACCCTTAGCGTAGATAGAATAACAATCCATACCCGAAAACAAGCGTGGATCCCGTCGAGTACGACGGACGTGAGGGGTGCTAATACCTTCCCCTTGCGTAACCGACTCCCGAATCCAGGTTTTGGTTGCGATGACCATACCTTTCCCGTCTTTGTGGTAGGTTTACTCTGAGCGTTTCCTTTCCCTGCGTTGGGATAAATAACGCACGGTGGCGACTCTTCTGTTCAGCCGGCGCCGATTTTCGCAGTAGCAACAGCTGGCGACTCTGCTGGGGATCCAACGTCCCCTGGCTGCTAAGGACTGCGATAGTTCCTTATGCATTTGGGATCCAACGTCCCTTAAGAGAGTCAATCCTAGCGCTTATTTTCCCATCGAGGATTTTGTATGGATTTACTTTTTCTGTATTTTACTTTCAGCATTGTATTATGATTATTATTGCTGTGTTGGGGTGTGACGGGTGTTCCATGATTGAGAGATAAGCCGGACCTGGGCTCGAGTGCACCTAGAATTAGAGTAGAAATTAGTGGGCGCGTGCCGACTTTGCTTGCATTAGTGTCCCACGAAATCTACACTCGGACGAGGTTCTTCTGGTTGACATCTTTTTCTACCCTTTGGGTCGAAGGGGTTGTTGGTTAGCTGAATTGTCGACTCCGGGAACCGATCATTTGGAAGTTGGCTAAGTGAGGCCTCTTCAAGATTTGATGATGCCACTCCTTCTGGGAATCGTATCATCAGCCCTGAAAGTCTGTGACGCCGACGACCGCATAGGATGCCATACCATTGTCAGTTACTAGGACACCTACCTGTGTGAGGGTTTGGGGTTATGCAGGTAACTAGACCTTCAGATACCAGTTATTTCTTGATCTGAGATCCTGGGTATTTATGGACAGTTATGAGGTCTGTCAGAGACCAGTCGGAGTTATGATATGAGGTCTATCAGAGACCAGCCAGAGTTATGTTGTGGGGTCTATCAGAGACCAGTGTTGGAGCTTTGTTTTAGGTCTATCTGAGACCAGGGCTTGAGGAATTCTAGAGGGTCTATCTGAGACTTTTTGATATGGTTCAGGCTTTCCAGCTATGGCATTTGGTCCCTGTTGCATGTTACTTGCATTGCATTGCTTGCATACCCATTATCATTGCATCCCATTAACGTGTGTCTGTGCTGCAGGTGCATTTGCATATTCCCTGGTTCTAGTGCCCGGACTTCTGCTTATTGATCATGGCTGGTTTGAGAAAGACAGTTGCGTATAAGCTACCTACACCTGACATTACTCCCTTACTTGGTCTGATGTCCCTTGCTGATGAGGAGGTTAGGAGAAGTTTCAGGATGAGTCATGGAAGATTGTTGAGACTAGTCTGCAAGCCAACCGCTGTTGAGATGAATGGGCTGTACACCTTGATGCAATTCTATGACCCTGCATTGAGATGTTTCACGTTCGCTAACTTTATTTTGGGACCTACCATTGAAGAGTATGTAGAGTTTACTGAGCTACCGGTATAGAATAAGGTTCCCTTTATTCACTCTGCCGCTGAGCCCAAGTTGGAGGACTTAGCTAAGGCCTTGCACATGAACGCTGCTGAACTATTAGTGACTTCTTGGCTTGGGGTTCCAGGTTTCTCCCTTGATTTTATGGTTGGCAAAGCTCAAGAGTATGCCAAGAGCGGGTGCTGGATAGTCTTTAATGCTATCTTGGCTCTATGCATTTACGGAATAGTGTTGTTTCCCAACTTACCCAATTTTGTGGACTTGGACGCTTTCCATCTGTTTGCTGCTGGAAACCCGGTACCCACTTTGATTGGAGATCTCTATCATTCATTGCACTACAAAAATGAAAATAGAAGGGGAAAGACTGTTTACTATTGTGCGCCGCTGTTGAACATGTGGTTTAAGAGTCATCTTCCCCTGAAGGGACTTTTTGTGGATAGTGCAACTACAGCTGACTGGCCAGAGCGCTTGATGAGGCTATCTTCTGAAGACATTGAGTGGTTTGATCGAGACTTGTTGGGGTCTGAGCTTATTTTCAGTTGTTCTGGGTATCCTAATGTTCCTTTGATAGGGAGAAAAAGGTGTATCAATTACAACCCATCTCTGTTCGTTCGCCAGTTCGGATACGCGTTGAAGAACCCACCTAAGGAGGAAGAAGTACATGAATCTTTGTACTTCACCGGTGATCTGAATGGAGAGTTACTAGCCAAGCTTCAGCATGCATGGATGCGTATCAACAGAAGAGGGAAGCCACTGTTGGGGAAGAATGATTGTCAGGCTTATGCACCCTACAAAGTATGGATCCGAGAGAGAGCAAGACAGTTACTGATGCCATTCCCAGCTGCACCAGTCCCTGTTCATATTCCGGTGGAAGAACCAACCACTATTACTAGGGAGGCCTACGAGCAAGTTGTAAAAGAAAAAGAAGCCTTGATGAAGATCAATGAAGGGCTAGAAAAGGAACTGGCTCAGGTGCGCAGTGAGAAGAACAAGGATGTGCATGCTTTCCAACAGCAGATCGAGCTAGTAAACAGGCTTGGTGCTGAATTGACTGAGGAGAAAAAGAGGCGCGAACGTCTGGGTCAAGAGTTCAGAAGCTCCCATGACATGTTGGAGTCCAAAAAGAAAGCACTCGACGCCGCCCACCGTGAAATCTCTTCTTGTAATAAGACTTGGAATGCTACGCTAACCAACAACAAAAAGAGGGAAGATAAATTGAAGCAGCAAATTTCTGACCTCGAAGAGCAGTTGAAGGCTAGCATTAAGAAGTATGAAGAAGAGGTGATGGCGAGATATAGTCTCCAGAATGTATTGAACAAGGCCATCGAAGGCAGGAACGAAGCTGTGTCTCAGAAGCGGAAGCTAGAGGATCGCTTTGGAGAAGGGGCATGGGAGGAAACCGCTGGTGACGTGCGACGTGTTCTCAAGAGAAGAAATCAACTTGTTGAGGGTCTGCTTACCCGACCAAGCCATCCAGAGACCAAGAAGTTACTAGAGGAGTACCAGGCCTATGAGTGTACTTGACTGTTGCATGTATTAACTTGTATGCTTTATTTGCATAAGGCTGACCATCACCAGGATTGTTGGTTGAGGTCATGCCTTCTTATTGTACGCAGTGATATTGTATTCTTGGCTTAATGGATTTCTCTGCAATATATGAGGCTTTCTATGATTCGGCTCCGATCACTGTATTGCTAGCACTGTCACCGCACTGGCACATTCGCACTAGAATCGGGGAATGATATTCCCTAATGCACAGACACATATTGCATTGCATTCATATTCATATTGCATTACAGGTGATTATTGAGCGGTATCTTATTTCTTGCACTGTACCAGGTCTTTTCAGGATTGAAGATCAGCTCCCGCACCGATACTCCACTCGTACCAATTGTCGAAGAATCATGGATCAAATGCAGAATGAGATGCAAGACATGCGTGAGAAGCTGGCGCTCTTCATGCAGACAATGGAGACCATTGCGAAAGGACAGGAGAATTTGCAAGCCTTGGTGCAGCCTCTGTTGGTCAGAAATGCTGGGCATGGAAATGAGGATCATCAGTCTGTGCGAGTCGACACCGTTCACGGGGATGGTACTCCCACACCAGTGGCTCCACCTGTAGTCAACATACCTGTTGTCAATGTCAACAATGGTGCTGCTGCCGGGAACGGTAACGTTGGAATGGGGAACGAGACTATCGTTAACAATGTTGGGCTTGGAGATGTCAACTTGGGTGATAATATGGGAGGCAATGGCTTCGGTAATGCTGGATTCGGGTTCAATGATCAGGGATTCGATAATACTGGGAAGTACGGTTTCAATGCTCAAGGCTTCGGGCAGGACGGATTTGGTATGACTAATCAGGGTTACGGCGGATTCGGGAATGGAAATGGCGCTGGGTTAATGGCTTTTGGACCTGCTGGAGTTGCTCCGGGGAACGGTATCAGGGGGCGAGGCCCGGTAATGAATCAGACCAGAGTTGGCCGTAACAATGGATACGATGGGTATGGAGCTGGGAATGGTATCTGGCAGGAAGATCAGCAAGAGGACGCTTTCTCCGGTGGAGGTTTCGAAGGGCCGATGGATGACTCCCAGAGGATCAGAATGCTAGAGGAGCAGATGAGGGGGGTCGTAAATCAAAGTGCTGTCGGCTTGGATATGTCAACAATGGGTCTGGTACCTGGCCTGAGGGTGCCAATCAAATTCAAAGCTCCCACATTTGACAAGTATAAGGGGGACACCTGTCCCAAAGTGCACGTGCGGTCGTATTACAGAAGGATGTCGGCGTATTCTAATGATGAGAGGATGCTAATGCATTTCTTTCAAGATAGCTTGTCGGGCCCTTCCCTCGAGTGGTATATGGGATTGGAGCCAACTCATATAAAGACATGGAAGCAGCTGGCAGAAGCCTTTGTAGCTCACTATAAGTATAACAGCGACTTGGCACCCAACCGGGTCCAATTGCAGGGATTGTCCCAGAAAAAGGGTGAGAGCTTCAAAGAGTATGCGCAGAGATGGCGCGACATGGCTGCTAGGGTCCATCCTCCTCTAGAGGACAAGGAAATGAATGACATGTTCATAGGAACATTCACCGGCATGTTTTATGACAAGTTGTTTCACACTTCTTTGGGCAGTTTCTCAGACTTAATTCTGATGGGAGAAAAGATTGAAAGTAACATTAAGCAGGGAAGATTCCAAGCTGAGGAATCCACTTCGGCTGGCAATAATAGAAGGGCTTTTGGTGGGCGCCGTCAGGGCGATGCAAGCGCAGTGTTTGGGGGCCGAGGCCGAGGCCGGGGCAGAGGTCGGAACCAGTATAATCAGCCGCAGCAGGTGGCAAGCATTACTATTCCGTTTCAGCAACAACCATTTCAACAACAACAACAACAACAACAACAACAACAACAGCAGCAGCAGCCACAACAGGGGGCACAGCCTGCCCAGCGTAGATTCCAGGGGGGCAAACCAAGAAGAGTGTTTGAAAAGCCTCCTTCAACGTATGCAGATTTGCTACAGACGTTATTAGGGTTGAACTTGGTAGAGAAGAGAACTCTGGCACCAATAACGGGCACTCCTCCATATGGTTATGATGCAAGCAGGCACTGTGAATTCCACTCTGGGGCTCTGGGCCACGATGTAGAGGGTTGCCATGCGTTTAAGCATGTAGTGCAGGATCTATTGGATAGTAAGGCTATCAATTTTGGAACGGCGGGTCCGAATATAATGCAAAAGCCCATGCCCAACCATGGGGCAAACGCCATTTTGACTGAGGAGGGTTTGAATTTGATTATGAATGTGGATGACCTCAAGACACCGTTGTGTGAAATAAAGAGCCGATTATTGCAAGGGGGTGTCTATCCAGGATGTGACGAGTATTGTTTAGAGTGCTGGACCCTGGCTGGGGGTTGTGATGACTTAAAGAAAGGTATTCAGGCTTTAATAGATGGCGGCACATTGCAATTTGATCGAGCAGCAATTGAAGAACCTGCAGGGGTATTAGCAGACAAGCAAAGTGATGTGGCTACTGTGACGATTCCTCGAAAGACAATCACTATAACAGCACCGGCCAAGCGACCGCCGATCACTATCACCAAGGCAGGGCCAATCCCGTACGAAAGCACTAAGGCAGTCCCCTGGTCCTATGGGTTGGAAGTGTATTGTGATGGGGTCAAAATTGATGTTAATGAGCAGCCAACTGAGACTGTAGACAATGTTGTCGGTACCGGAGGTATGACAAGGAGTGGGAGAATCTTCATATCGCCTGAGGTAGAGGCTGAACGACTAGTGAAGGGGAAAGGGAAGATGAATGAGGATGTCCCTGTACAGAGAAGTGAAAAAGAAACGGCATCGAAAGATGTGGAAGAGTTCATGCGCTTGATTCGTAAAAGTGATTATAAGATTGTTGAGCATCTTCAGCAGACGCCGTCAAAGATATCTATACTGTCGTTGCCATTGTGCTCTGAAGCTCACAGAAATGCATTGTTGAAAGTCCTGGATACTTCCTTCGTACCCTAAGATGTTTCCGTGAATCAGCTGGAGGGGGTGTTGGCGCATGTGAATGCGGGCCATAGCTTGGGCTTTACCGACTTTGATTTGACCCCGAAGGGGAGAGAGCATAATATGGCGTTGCACGTCTCTGTGGAGTGTAGAGGATCAGTCATGTCTCACGTGCTGGTCGATACCGGATCGTCTTTGAATGTGCTGCCCAAGAAGGCGATGATGAAACTAGATGTCAGAGGAATCCTGTGTACGCCCAGTGACTTGGTGGTCAGGGCATTTGATGGTACGCAAAGAACAGTTTTTGGATCTATAACATTACCTCTACAGGTGGGGCCGGAGGTTTTCGCGACTGAATTTTATATCATGGACATCCAGCCTGCATACAGCTGCCTTCTCGGACGACCCTGGATCCATGGTTTTGGGGCAGTCACGTCTACCTTGCATCAAGAGTTGAAATACATGGTAGGGGACAGCGTGGTCACTGTGTGTGGAGAAGAAGATATACTGGTCAGCCATCTGTCATCATTCAAATATGTAGAGGTCGATGGTGAGATTCACGAAACACCCTGTCAGGCATTTGAAGGGTTGCGCATCAAAGACAAAGGTCCCGGGCCGAGTAAAGCGTCGGAGATAGCCGTCTCGTCATATAAGGAAGCTCAAGCTCTAGTAGAGACAGGTGAGACAAAGGGCTGGGGCAAAGTGTTGGATATTCCTGTAAAGATGGACCGATTTGGGCTGGGATATCAACCGTCGTCATCAACACCTGCTGTGGGGGCACCCCGTTTCAGAGGACCAATAACCATCACTGTCAGGGGAGTGTGTCACGAGACCATCAATGCTGCTTCAGAGTCTGACGAAGGAGACAGCGATTGCGATATGGACGCCTGGATTCAGCCGAGCGTGCCAGGACAAGGATTGTGCAATTGGTCTATTCAGGAGATTGTTCCTGTGACTCTTAAACAGTAATGCTTTGTTTTTTTAATTGTTGAACAATCTGGTGTCTTGCCCGGGGCATCATGATTTGCTTAGGGCCGTGCTGTTATGAACATTGCGAGTTTAATCATTAAATAAAAGGCGTTTTTTCATGTGCAAATATTGCGATCCCTGTTTTTCTTGTTTTGTGTTTACAATAAAATGGCAACGTGGTTATTCGCTTTATACGCATTTTGAAGCATTTAACCATTCCTTTTGCAGGATAACATTTTCAGATGACATCATTGAACCACCTATGACTCGTCTCAACTTTGAGCACCCGGTACTTCAGGCCGAAGAAGAGATTGTTGAAGATGGTGACTGTTGCGGTGGAAATAGGATCACAAACTATTAACGAGTTTGAATCGCAATTCAATTCACAACCGCTCTTTGATTTATCCGAAGGAAAAGGTCAAAAGAGGGAAAACCTATTTTTGCATCGTAAACACAATGCGGGGAAAGATCTAGGGTTCGGGGGTTGGTTAAATTTAGGGAAGGTATTAGCACCCTAAACTTCTGTAGTACTCTACAGGAACCTTTTGTTCAGATGTTTACTATTTGCTTTATTCATTTGCTTAAGGTATATGTACAAAGGGATTAAAAGTGAGAAAATAAACCTAAGGGGTTAATTCTAAGTTTACTCGGCAAGACATCGCATCTTGTGCCTACGTATCCTTACGGGAGTGGAATCAGAGTAATCGTAGTTCCCCTCAAAAGGGAGGTTAGAGACTTCTTGACTGTGGTCAAGGTCTCACGGGGAATAAACATGTCTTAAGGACACGCTTACGTGGAGTGTAGGAACTCCAAATCTCTACGTTATAAATTGTTAAGTTGTAATTAGGGTTAAATTAGGGATTCCACGGCGGGAAACCCTAAAATGAGCGCGGCGGCTCTTTGACCTAATGCTAGGGGTAAAATTGTAATCTTGCCTGCGGCGAGGCATTTGTGAAAATTTAGGGTTGAAAAGGTGTAAGGGTTGAAGTTGAGGACTATTGGCGCGGCGGCCAAACGCGAGACCTAATTCCTTCGGCAGTGTGTAGTGTGACTGGAATATTGATAAATGCGTGAAGTGATTGAGTTATGCAAACAGGGAATAAAGACAGCAGTTAAAAGCCATGCAAACAGAAATTAAAAGGCAGAAATTTAAAGCGCGATTATTAGATTCGCGGGGTTACATATGAGAAGCAGTTACAATATAGTAATGAACTCGGAATGAAAAATAGGATGAAATAAGTAATAAGCTGCAAAATGAACGAACGACGTTAGTGGGCAGAGTTAGGCGAAACAATAAAGAAAAAGATGCAAATTTGAGATTATTACAATTTTTAATATTAGCTTGCAAAAAAAATTTTAATTTAAAATATTTTACTCTTTTAGAAGGTTTTATTTTTAATATTTTAAGAAAAGTTTTTCTTATTTTTATTTAAAAAAGTTTTTTATTTTTATATTTACAAAAGTTTTAGTTTTATATTTAAAAAAAGTTTTAATTTTTATTTAAAAAAAAAAGAGGTTTTGTTTAATTTTATTATAAAAAGATTTTTATTTAAAAATAATATTTACACAAAAAAAGAGGTTTTAAAACAATTTTCTTAAGTTATAAAACAATTTAAAAACAATTAAAAACATAATTTTAAAAAAACAGAATAAAAAAATATAAAACATAAAGGGGTTGGGCCGGTCATCACACCCGGACCCAACCCGGTTAGTGGTTCAATTAGAAGACAATGAGGGTTCTGGGAACCCTAATGTCCCTTGCGGCGCCCTTCACGTCTTCTTCTTCTCTCATCTCTCTCGCGATCGCCATGCATCTTCTTCTTCTCTCATCTCTATAACCTGAAACAAAACATGAATGTCGTGAGGAAAACGTCTCAGGGCTCACATTTATGGTGAACGGCCGGTGATGAGGGTTTCCTCTGAGGCTTGGAGTTGATTGCCCGCCGTTTGAACGGCGACGGTGATCTCCTCCTCCGGTGTTTCGTGGATGATATTGATTGTTCAGTGATGTTTGTTGTCGCCTATGGTTCGCTCACGATCTTCCTTCGTTAGCGTTTGCTTGCGATCTCCGTTAGGGTTTCGCTCGTGATCTTCGCTAGTTTTTCGCTCTCGCTCTCGCGGCTACCAGTTAGGGTTTTTGATGGTGAGATTGTTCCCTACTTATACTTTCTTTTTGGGCCTTTGATCCGTGATGGATTTGCGTTATTTTTGAGACATGATTTTGTGTTGATATGATTTGATTTTGTTTTGATTACGATTGGATACTCTGTTTCCTCTTTTAGGGTTCGATTGGGATTTTGGTGAGATTGGATTTCATTTTTCTGATATGAATCTGATACTGATTTGTTTTGATCTGTTTTGGGATTGATATCGAATCAAAATCTCTCTATTATTTTTCTGATATGGTTTGCCTTCAGGTTGGATTGATTGGTATCTGATATTGATTCACAGAACTTCTTGATGGATTCGTTTTTCTGTTTGATATTTTCGATCTCGAACTGATTCATTTTTTGATTGATTCGTTTCTTTGATGCAGCTCAGATTCTTTTCCTCTTCTTCTTTCAGAGAGGGCTGATATTGTGTTGGTCTTTGCCGCCGGGAAAGGTATACGGCGATGATGTTCATCTGAGCCGTGACAACTGATACTCTTTGATGACGCTGCGATTGCCTCTGACAATCTTCGCTTGTGGTTTATCATTTGCTGCGATTTCTGGTTTTTTTGCACTTGTTTCACTCTCTGAACTGGTGTGTTTTTATTTGTTCTGAACTGGTTTGATCTTCACGACCTTCTTTCTTTTTTCAGAAGCGCTACTACGTCGCGGTTGCCTTCGAGATCAGTTGCCTTCGACGCTTGATTGGATTCAGAACATGAATTCTGGGCTGCTATTGGCTATTGGCTTTCAGACTGATTGTGAAGCCATGATGTGTGATAACTGACGCGGTTTACCCTCGTACTTTGAGCTGATTTTCGTGACTCATTTATTGGGGCAATGATGCTTGCTGAGCCCTCGTCCGTTCTGGTACAGTTCATGCCATGATTTAGTGCTGCTTGCATTCTGAACTGACGTGATTGCTTCGTGATAACCTTGCTGCTAACCCATGTTTGATGCTGTTGTGTTTTTGGATCCTGTTGAATACCTTTTGTCATGGCAGATTTGTAAGATATTTTCTTCCGGCTCTTGCGCATGAACTTGCATTTTGATGCATTGTTTGATGGTTTGTATTTTCTGTCCTGTTCAGAATTGATGCAGCTTGATGCCATAGTTTGGTTTCTCTTGTTCTGTTTTGAACTTGATTTTCATTCTGTTTGGAACATTGGCCTTCATTCTGTTTTGAACATTGGCCTTCATTCTGTTTTGTAACAGATTTGTTTCTTTGGTGGCTCTTCATACTTGTACTGGCGCGAGCCCCTTCCTAGTTTTGTTTATGCAGCTTGTTTATGCTTCGAGTTCTGTTGTACTGATGATGCTTGTGGCTTTTCAGGTGTGAAAAAAATGACTCAGACCTGCCGGCATCCGGGTCTGGGTCCAAATTCGCTTATGTTGCCTTACTCTCGTATCAGTTCAGAAATCCAATCGCGGCAAAACGAATCAGTCCCGCTTCTTTTATCACTTCTATCTCTCGGATGTCCCGTAACGATAAGAACAGGTGTTACCTGATCGGACGCCAACGGCGCGGATCGGTAACGGGGGTAGGACGCAGCTTCGGTTGTGCCACTCCCGGCACTCGATGATGACACTGTTCTGAGAGTGTCAAAAACAACTTCTAACATTTTCCCATACTGTTGTATTCTTTTTTGATGTGCAGGTGAATTGGAGATTCTGCGGAGAAGCTCAAAGACATCACGAAGACCTTAGAAGTTCTAGGACTTAGGATTTAGAACTTTTAGGATTAATGTAATTCCTTGTAACAGTATTTCTAAAATGTGAAGCAATCTCCATTTCTTGTATGATGAGATCTTTATGAAATAAAATTCCCAAAACTTGAATCTATTTATATTTTGTTCTTAGTTAAAAAATATAAACATTTGTGAATAAATCCACAAATATTTAAATTTATTAACATAGTCATAAAACATAAACACTCCCAAATGATATTCTTATTTGTGCACTTGTCTCATTTGTAATCTTAATCTCATCATCTGATTAAAATCCAATTTAAATGCTAACCAACCATTTCATAACCAAACACGGATGTGCACCATAATCACAACAGTTTCAGCATCAACAATAACACTTCTCATAATTAAATTCCACTGACCAAATGCCAAGAGCCACAATCCCATAATACCCAATTACGACTGTGCCTTAATAACAGAAATGGAAGCGTTTTGGAAATAAACCATGAGCGATGGAATGGATCTTAAATCCAGTTGTGCTCGACAAGTTTTAATACCGACCACATCAAATTGGCACCTTGATATAATCAGACCTGGTGATAGGTAAATGCCTCAAAAATAGTGTATCAAACGCCTCAGAACTTAATAACAGCCCGTCTTCAAAGAATTAGCAGAATTTGTGTAAAATGACCAAAATACCCCTGGAACCAAATCTGTAAAACAACACCTCCATAGCTTGTTAGTGGTTAGCAAATGTACATATGAGATGATATGCGAAATGACTGACTAAATATAAGGGTAAAATTTGGGGTATTACAGTTGCCCCTATTTAAATGGCTACACCGGACGATTTGAGTGACAGAGACTCGAGGAATCGTGGTGGAGAGATTTAAATATAGATAACCGAAAATTTTGCCCTTAAATGCGATGATATGCAATGCTATTGGTCAGAGCGAGGACAACTTAATGCAGATGATGCCATGAATATGATATGATGCATATGCTGGAATGATGAATGCGAAAATGCTGACGAATATGACGCCACAGGAACAGACGTTACGAGAAGAACACACTGGGGAAAACGACGCGCTGAGACACAGCACAACACTGGGGAATTATAAAAATGATGGTCAACTGGTGCGAACACGACCAATTTTTAGAAAACGAGATTCTCAAATGGAGAGGGTATCTATGAGACGACCTCCACTGGGGAATCTAAAAATAAAACCGGATCACGTACGATTGCAAGATCGATTACAGAATGCTGGAGCATTGAGCAAAGAATAACATCCAAGCTTCTGTAAACTATCCCTCGTGACAGGATCAAACGGACTTTTCGGAACTCCGTAACAAACATACAGGGTAAAGACCGGCTGTATGCCAAAATAAATGGACTTTGATGGGAAATGCCCTGATAAGCTTCTCGCGGGAGAACTGTCACTTATCGTTGGAAGGGACTTATGTGCAAAAATGGATAAGCACTCAAATAAAGAGGCTGCTGCTTATCTAATAAATAAATCTCCTCGCATTTAAGGTCGGCGCCTGGAATACGATTCTGATTCTTCTCTTACTGAAGGGTAAATAAACTTCTTCATGCTTCAAGATCGTGCTCTCCTGAACATGAAAATGGCTAACTGAACTTCCTCATACTTCAGAATCGTGCTCTCCTGAATATGATTCCGCTCTTTCGGGTAAATGAAATTCTTCATACTTCAGAATCGTGCTCTCCTGAATATGAAAGGGGTGAACTGAACTTCCTCATAACTCAGAATCGTGCTCTCCTGAATATGATTCGGCTCTTTCTTGTAAATGAAATTCTTCATACTTCAGAATCGTGCTCTCCTGAATATGAAAAGGGCTAATTGAACTTCCTCATAACTCAGAATCGTGCTCTCCTGAATATGATTTGGTTCTTGAAATTTCTTCATACTTCAGAATCGTGCTCTCCTGAATATGAAAAGGGCTAATTGAACTTCCTCATAACTCAGAATCGTGCTCTCCTGAATATGATTTGGTTCTTGAAATTTCTTCATACTTCAGAATCGTGCTCTCCTGAATATGAAAAGGGCTAATTGAACTTCCTCATAACTCAGAATCGTGCTCTCCTGAATATGATTCGGCTCAAACCTCCCCGTACTTCAAGATCGTGCTCTCCTGAATACGATTTGGTTTCTTCTTTTACTAAAGGATAAATGAACTTCTTCATAATTCAGAATCGTGCTCTCCTGAATATGATTCCGCTCAAACCTCCCCGTATTTCAAGATCGTGATCTCTTGAATACGATTTGGTTCAAAATCCCCCATACTTCCAGACGACAGGTAAATGGAAGCCCAACTGCTCCATGGAGATGGCCATATGCTGCGAGTCATAACGAAGATAGGATCGGCTTCTTAGGTGAGAAATGTTGTATATCGGTGCTGTAAGATGTAGGATTGTAATAATAAATTATCCAGGCATGAACTGGCATGTATCTGTAAAGGATTAGTTGAAAGATAGTGCAAAATAAATGCACGTCCGGGTACAGTGATAAACTTCTCGGGCGAAAACAGTCGCGTATCTGCCATGGTATGGTGAAAATCTTTAGATGGTGCAAAATAAATGCACGTCCGGTTGGGCTCGACGACCGACAAAACTGAGATTCAATCTAGGATCGAGCTAGAAAGAAGACTGGTAATCAAGACTCCATCGAGGGAATGAACTCGAAGGGTAAATATCTTATCTTGGTGAGGAAAGATAGCTGAAGTAACCGTCATCCACGAGGATCGAGCTCTGTGGGGAAACTGGAAACACATATGTATTTTATGCTTAGGGCTGACAATCTATTTGGAGAGAATGGACGGACCCAGTTACTCGGCGGTAAAGATCAATGATGGAGACACAATGAACATGTGCCTGCTAACGCGTATGTTAATGAATATGTTAATATGAATGTATGTTAATGTCTATGCATGTTAATGTGTATGTATGTAAGATGTTACGAAATAAGTATGTAATGAATATGTAATGAGTATGTAATGAAGTAGGCATGTGATGCTTATGCCCTTGCGTATGCTGGCGAAACTGACTAGAGACAGGACGAGAGACGAAACAAACATCTCGACGGAGATACCCTGCGTTCTCTGCAACCAATACGTCAATCATGGGAGGGAATGGTAGGAATGGTCGAACCAAATCTGGTTTCAAAATTATGAATTCTCTGGGGAGAAAGTAAATTGCTTAGGCGCACAGTATCACGTCTTCTCGTGGGGAGAGGAAAACCTGAAGGACACTTTCGAGTTACCCAAGAAAAGGTTGTCAGCCTATAGTCTCGCTGGGGACTGTGTTATAACAATGATTTGAAAGTGTTTCTGCAATAATGATATTTTCGGGGAGTGAAGAGATCCTTCCGAAATTTCCACTAGTCAAAGTAATTTCTTATATTTCAAATTTGTTTTTTTTTTGAAGAACAGTTTTGAAAAATCTACAATGCACCTTTCATTTTCAAATTTTAAGAATAAACGCATTTTGCATAACAATAGAAAATAAAGAGTAATGCACCAAGGAATGTAAGTAACAAAATGGTATCTTTTATTAAAGGGTGGCAGCTCGCTGAAGGCATAGCTCCACAGATGATTATGTTTTGAAATTGGCAACATGGGAAAAGGTTACATTGAATCCAATGACACCTACTGACACTCATAACTAAGACTAATCCAGAATCTTGCTTTGGGCAAGGCTGAAAGAACTGAAACATGGCTCTCATGCGGAAAGTGTGTTCGCGATGATCAGTGTCCTCTGATGCAATGAAATGCCTTTGTCCCTAACTTTTGCCTGGACCGCCCTCTCGGGTTTTCAATCCACCGGGACGCTCCTTTTTGCCTAGGCCGCCCTTTCGGGTTTTCAACTTAGCGAGCTTTTTATTATTATTTCTTCTTTTTTTTTTCAACCCTTACTTTTGCCTAAGTCGCCTTTTGCAGGTTTTCGACTTAGCGGGTTTTTAGGCATAATATTTTCGGACTGCATCAGAATTCACGGGGTGTGCAAGCTCTTCACCATCCATTGTCGTAAGTATCAGAGACCCTCCGGAGAAAACGGTCTTTACGACGAATGGGCCTTCATAATTGGGCATCCACTTTCCACGCATATCCTTATGCACTGGCAGGATCTTTTTGAGTACGAGCTCTCCTTGACGGAACTCACGGATACGAATCTTCTTATCAAACGCTCTTTTCATCCGTTTCTGATATAATTGCCCATGGCACATGGCTGTCAAGCGCTTCTCGTCAATGAGATTCAACTGATCCAGTCTGTCTTGAACCCACTCCGCTTCCTCAAGTTCAGCTTCCATCAACACTCTTAAAGAAGGTATCTCTACTTCGATGGGGAGCACGGCGTCCATTCCATACACCAATGAGAAAGGTGTTGCCCCTGTCGAAGTTCTCACTGAGGTTCTGTATCCATGCAAAGCAAATGGTAACATCTCATGCCAATCTTTGTAAGTCACAACCATCTTTTGCAGGATTTTCTTGATATTCTTATTCGCAGCTTCAACGGCCCCATTCATCTTAGGACGGTACGGAGAAGAATTGTGATGAGTGATCTTGAAACTGTCACACAGCTCTTTCATAATCTTGTTATTCAGATTGGTGCCATTGTCAGTTATTATCCGGCTTGGGATTCCATAACGGCAGATGATTTCTTTCCTGATGAAGCGAGCAACCACTTGCTTGGTCACGTTGGTGTAGGAGGCAGCCTCTACCCACTTGGTGAAATAATTAATAGCTACAAGGATAAAACGATGACCGTTAGAAGCCTTCGACTCGATTTCCCCAATCATGTCAATGCCCCACATAGAGAACGGCCATGGTGAAGACAAAACATTCAACGGTGATGGAGGTACATGCATTTTATCAGCATAAATTTGGCACTTATGGCATTTTCTAGCGTATTGGATGCAGTCAGCTTCCATGGTTAACCAATAGTACCCAGCCCTTAACATCTTCTTGGACATAGCATAACCATTGGCATGAGTTCCGAAGGTCCCCTCATGAATTTCCTGCAGTAACATGTCCGCTTCCCGTTTATCAACACATCTGAGCAGAACCATGTCGTGATTTCTCTTGTATAGCACACCATTACTGATAAAGAATTTGGACGCTAGTCTTCTCAATGTTTTCTTGTCCAGACCAGTAGCACCATCGGGATACTCTTGCTTGACGAGATAGTTCTTGATATCATGAAACCAAGGCTTTTCATCCACCTCAACTTCTTCGACCACCTGACAATAAGCGGGCTCAACTTTGCGCTCAATATGGATAAGAGGTGCTTCATTAACGAATTTAACTTTCCACATGGATGCTAACATGGCTAAAGCATCAGCAACGTGATTCTCGGATCTAGGAACATGCTCGAACTCTATCTCGTCGAAATACTTGATCAGCTCAATAATGTAATCCTTATAAGGGATTAACTTCTCATTCTTCGTTTCCCATTTGCCTTGTACCTGGTAAATAACCAAGGCTGAGTCACCACTTACTTTAAGAAGTTTAATTCGGAGGTGAATTGCTGCTTCGAGGCCAAGAATACATGCTTCATATTCTGCGACGTTATTAGTACACTCAAAGTCCAACCTTGCTGTAAATGGAGTGAATCCACCCTTTGGGTTCATCAAAACGGCGCCTATACCATGCCCATTGAAATTCGAGGAACCATCAAACATCATCCTCCATCAAAGACCTGGTTCTGGACCTTCGCTCGGATCTGGTTCTTCACAATCTCTTTTAATCAACAAAATATCCTCATCAGGAAAATCAAACTTAAGAGGTTCATAATCTTCAACTGGCTGGTCTGCAAGATAATCAGATAAAATACTACCCTTAATCGCCTTCTGGGGTACATACTGGATGTCATATTCGGATAACAACATGTGCCAGCGGGCTAGCCTCCCGGTTTGAGCAGGTTTTTCAAAAATATACTTGATCGGATCCATTTTAGAAATCAACAATGTGGTATGGCAGACCATGTATTGCCGAAGGCGCCTAGCGGCCCATGCCAATGCACAACAAGTTTTCTCCAACAGTGAGTATCTGTTTTCGCAATCGGTAAACTTTTTGCTCAGGTAATAAATCGCATGTTCCTTTCTTCCAGTCTCATCATGTTGCCCAAGCACACAACCCATAGACTTTTCAAGGACGGTAAGGTACATAAACAACGGTCTTCCAGGTACGGGAGGAATCAGAATAGGGGGATCTTGCAAATAACCCTTAATCTTCTCAAACGCTTTCTGACAATCGGGGTTCCACTCAACCGTCTGTCCCTTGCAAAGTAACTTGAATATCGGCTCACAAGTAGCGGTCATGTTGGAGATAAACCTGGAAATATAATTCAAACGTCCCAGAAAACCTCTAACTTGCGTCTCGGTTTGCGGAGCTGGCATATCTTGAATGGCGCGGACTTTGTCAGGATCCACCTCAATCCCTCGCTGGCTAACAATGAAACCAAGCAATTTTCCAGATCTGACACCGAAGGTACATTTAGCAGGATTCAATTTCAGCTGATATTTCCTGAGTCGTTCAAACAGCTTCACCAAATGGTCTAGATGCTCCTCTTCACTCTGAGATTTGGCTATCATATCATCCACATACACCTCGATCTCCTTGTGCATCATGTCATGAAAAAGAGTGGTCATAGCGCGTTGGTAAGTAGCCCCCGCGTTCTTCAAACCGAAGGGCATGACTTTGTAGCAGAAGGTCCCCCAAGGAGTAATGAGAGTAGTCTTCTCTCGATCGTCGGGATCCATCTTGATCTGATTATAGCCCGAGAAACCATCCATAAATGAGAATAACGCAAAACTGGCTGTATTGTCCACCAGTGTATCGATATGTGGCAGAGGGAAGTCGTCTTTCGGACTTGCTTTGTTCAGATCCCTGTAATCCACACACATCCTAACTTTACCGTCCTTCTTAGGCACTGGCACAATGTTGGCAACCCAATCTGGATATTTTGCGACCGCCAAGAAACCTGCATCCAACTGTTTTTTAACCTCATCTCGAATTTTCAAAGCCATGTCGGGTCTCGTCCTTCGAAGCTTTTGTTTGATAGGCGGACAATCTGGCTTAAGTGGCAACTTGTGAACAACAATATCTGTGTCTAGACCCGGCATATCTTGATACGACCATGCAAACACATCCATATACTCTTTTAACAACTCAATCAACCTCGGCTTAACCTCTGTCCCAAGCATTGCACCAATCTTGACCTCTTTCTTGTTCTCATCTGTACCGAGATTAATTAAGTCTACCTGCTCTTTATACGGTTGAAGCTCTGTGTACTCGTACTCAATCAATCTTGTCAGTTCAGCGGGTACTTCAAAATCTTCTTCACCCTCGTCCTCAGCTTGATTGATGGGTGCATCCCAGTCAGGAGTGTCAGTAAAGTCATTGGATCCAACAAGGTTTACGATGTCTCTGCATGATGGAAGGCTTACTTAATTAAAATGCTCGAAGATATGTAAGATAAGAAATGGAATGCTGTTTTTTGTCTTATTTTTTTGGAAAAAAAAGGTTGCCAATTTCATTTTTAAAGGTGAAAACGAAAAACGCAAATGAACCAAAGTGGAATTGAACAAAATGCCTTTATTAATATCCTTTTAGAAATGAAAGGTGGCCCAATAAAAGCGACCCTATAGCCTTGGGCAGAGCTACGGATTTTTATTTGAAAATGTAAATGAAACTTTAAAAAATTACTTTGACAAGGGAAAAATAACAGGGATCTCTACGGCCTCTCAGTTGTTCAAAACTGCATCACCCTTAAACACCAGGTTGCTCAGCTCTTCATTTTCCTCACAGTCACTGATGGCATTGACTTGGAAACCTCCGCTGACAAATACCTCTTGGATAACCTTCAGACGCCCTTCGACAGTTGTGGAAGCTCCATTCTGAGTTGGTTTGTAACCCAACCCAGAGCGATCAGTCTTGGTCTTGACATCAATTACCTCTCCCCAACCTTCAGGAATGCCCCTGTCAATTGTTGATTTGGTACTCTTCAGAGATGCAAAAGATGGATTACCCTGACCCACTGTCTCTTCGACTTCCAGCAGAACAGCATTGGCGATCTTAAGTGCTTGAAAGGAGATTTCTAAAGCATTCTCATCGGCCTCGATATAACGGAAAGAAGACAGGTTACTGACCATCAGATCCTCCTCACCGTGTATAATAACCAACTTTCCATCGGTTACGAACTTCATCTTTTGATGTAACGTTGAGGTTACTGCCCCAGCGGCATGAATCCACGGCCTTCCAAGTAAACAACTGTAATTGGGGTTAATGTCCATGACTTGAAATGTAATATTAAAAACTTGCGGACCAATCAGGATGGGAAGCTCAACCTCCCCCATTACCGACCGGCGAGAACCATCGAAAGCCTTGACGACCAAAGGAGTAGGTTTCAACACAGTCTCTTTGAAAACCAACTTATCAAGAACCCTCTTGGGTAGAACGTTCAAAGAAGAACTGGTGTCCACTAGCACTCTTGCTAAATTGTCCTCCTGACATTTCACTGATATATGTAAAGCACGATTATGATTCGGACCCTCCTTCGGTAACTCTTCATTGCTGAAACTAAGGGTGTTACAGGCGGTTAAATTGGCAATCACACTATCAAACCGACTGGTGCTGATATCTTGATCCACATGTGCTTGAGTCAAAACTTTCTGCAAGGCCATCCTATGAGCGGGTGAACTCATCAACAGAGACAAAATCGAAATCTTGGAAGGAGTCTGGTGAAGTTGGTCGATAACTTTATAATCACTTCTCTTGATGATCCTCAAAAACTCAGCATCTTCATCATTCGTAACAGCTCCCTTACCTTTGTCTTTGGCAGGAACAGGGATACTAGTGGTTTCCTTAGGTGGAACCTCATTGGAACGGGGAGTATACACACGGCCACTGCGAGTCATCCTGCTTGCCTCTGCGATATTGGTCACAGTGTCCTTAACCTCTTCATTTGGAATAATCTTCCCAGACTCCTTGTCAATCATTGTCACGTCGTATTTCCAAGGCACAGCTTTAGGATCACTGAAAGGAAACGGACCTGGTCTTCGAATAATTATTGGCTTATGCTGATTCACCTCAGGGATAGACGACTTTGGTATATCGAACACGAGATTGGCAGAACCTGCCCCTAATAGATTAAACACGGGTACCTTTCCCTTTGATCCAGGCTGATGGAAAACTGGCTCAACCACAGCGACCTCATCCTTCTTGGGTTGTCTTGTCACTTGTAAAACACCCTCATTAATCAATCTCTGAACATCATTCTGAACCAACACACAACCCTTAATACTGGCTTCACAACTTACGCATGCAACGTGGGAAATATCTACCAAACCAGCTTCAAACAGTTTCGAATGGAACATCTTGAGAGGAGTCTTAATCTGTTCAACGTCAAGGACATAACCTTCCTCCGAATCGGCACTAATGGCATTGACACTCTCATGGTTAGGAAAAGGGTTCTTCTTAACATTTGGTTGAGGATCTTCAAATGACAAAATCTTCTTTTCCAATAAATCCCTGACAAGATTTTTGAGAGCATAACAATTCTCCAGATCATGACCAGGCGCACCCTCATGAAATAAACAATGAGCAGCGGCGTTGTAATTGGCGGGTAGAGGATTAGGAGGCGGACCCAAAGCCCGAGTAGTGATCAGACCTTGCTTGACCAAAGAGGGGTACAACTCGGTGAAAGTCATCGGAATCGGCGGACAAGGCTTATACTTTCTTCTATTCGGAGCATTCTGGCGAGGAGCCGGACTCTTTGGCTGTTGAGGAGCAGGAGCGTTGGGCGCCTGTAGGTAGTTGATAGGAGGCGGATAAACACGAGGTTGCTGCATAGGTTGATACATAGGAACCTGTTGATTGAAAGAAGGTGTAATAGCTGCCACATAGGGTTGTTGAGCATATTGGATTGGGTACCCTTGAGGTTGAGCATAACCTTGCGGATATCGATAAAAGTGTTCTCTTGGTCTACCAGAGGATATAGCATTAGTCTCGCCCTCTTTCTTCTTCTGGGAGCTATACGGAGGTTTCTTCGGCTGATCCTTAGAAGCACCATGATTACTCGTCATTTTACCACTTTTCATACCCAATTCAATCTTGACACCCACAGCAACGATGTCAGAGAAATTTGAAGTCACACTACCCACCATTCTCTCGTAAAATTCTGGACGAACCGTGTCGACAAACCAATCAGCTAACTCTTTCTCGGTCAAAGGAGGTTCTACCTGCGAAGCAATCTCTCTCCACCTTTGAGCATACTCTTTGAATGACTCAGAATTCTTTTGCGACATACTTAACAACTGTCTTCTGTCAGGAGCCAGATCCATATTGTACTTGTAGTGTTTGATGAAAGCGTCAGATAAATCCTGGAAACTCTTAACGCGAGACTGGTCCAAAGTTAAATACCACTTGGAAGAAGCACCCTTCAAACTATCTTGGAAGCAATGAATCATCAGTTTATCATTCTCAACATGGGCAGCCATTTTGCGATAATACATGATTAGATGACTCTTAGGACAGGTGGCACCTTCATAACAATCGAAGTTCGGAGTTTTGAACTTCGGGGGAATAACCAAACCCGAGACCAAACAAACATCCCTTGCAGCAGTCCCAAAAATTTGATCGCCCTCTACTTTTTTCAATCTCTGGACGATGGTGTTTACTTCCTCACGAAGCTTATCATGTTTCTCATAACCTTCAACATTCTCATCAAGATTATCAAAAACTGTCTCATTGAAATACGGTTGCGCACGGGTGTGTACAACTGGTGGTGCAAAGATAGGAGCCCCCCTAGGAACTTCAGAAAATAAAGGCACGACTTGCTGAACAGGCTGATTAATCGGAACAGTGGCTTGAGGAGGCACAAAACCGGGAGCAAGACCATAAGGTGGGTCCCTTGCTACGGTCACACTTGGTGGAGGGTCCACAGTAACGCCGGTAATCTCGGAAACAACAGTGGGCTGGGTATCCATCTTAGCATTCATGACATGTAACAATTCCATCATACGCCCCATACCCCCTCGCAGGTCTTCAAGTTCATTGCTAAGGCGATCAATCTCTTTTGCCTGATCCTCCATTCTTTTCCGAGTTTGAGCTCTGGTGTTGTACTGGTGCCGAGAACTCAGAGTGACGAAACTGGAAGGCGAGAGAACCGAACATGAGAAAACGGAAGACACATGCAATGCAAGAAAGTAAATGATGTTATGATGCAAATGAAGATTTCATGGAATTCAAACATTTACGAATGTCGTGGGGTACCAAGGAAATCTTTTTCTTGTTTTTTCATTTTATTTTCTTATTTATGGTATCCCGCGATATCCATAAATGATATTTGAACTCCATGAAATGCAATGAGATGCTTTATGGATGCAATGCATGAAAACACACAAAGTCCTAGGTTAAAGGAACGTGAGCGGAGTCAAGGTCTACCCATCCCAAAAGGAGTGTACTATAGGTTAGTTGTACCTGCAGAACAAGGTTCTAAAAAGTGCCCAAAGTCATCAGCCCATCTTTCGGATATTATCAACCTTCCGACTGACTCGGGGGTTAATAATATTCTCAAGAGAACCTCTTTTGAGTGTAGTATCGCGTAGCAACCATTGTAGGATTACTCCCACATAGCTCCCGCACTACGTCCTAAATAAGGCCAAAGTGATGTTAAGGTACTACGGTCCTCAATATCACAGACTCCAATCGACCATGGAAAAAGTTTTCGCGATTACTCGTTCAACCGAACCATTTTCGAAAGGGTCTCAACTGAGCGGAGATTCTCGAATCAGCTTGGTCGGGATTCACTCCCTATAAGCCTCATCGAATATATCCCCATCCTATAATAATGTCACTAGTCCGGGCGTAGGACTTATCTCACAGCACAAGGAATAGTCCCACCATGAAAGCATAAATATATACATGTAAATGAATAATAACACAGATAGTAACAAATATGAACAAGTTAGGGATAACCCTAAAAAAATTTAGAATTCTCCCCAGTGAAGTCGCCATTTTCTGTTGCGGTGGAAATAGGATCACAAACTATTAACGAGTTTGAATCGCAATTCAATTCACAACCGCTCTTTGATTTATCCGAAGGAAAAGGTCAAAAGAGGGAAAACCTATTTTTGCATCGTAAGCACAATGCGGGGAAAGATCTAGGGTTCGGGGGTTGGTTAAATTTAGGGAAGGTATTAGCACCCTAAACTTCTGTAGTACTCTACAGGAACCTTTTGTTCAGATGTTTACTATTTGCTTTATTCATTTGCTTAAGGTATATGTACAAAGGGATTAAAAGTGAGAAAATAAACCTAAGGGGTTAATTCTAAGTTTACTCGGCAAGACATCGCATCTTGTGCCTACGTATCCTTACGGGAGTGGAATCAGAGTAATCGTAGTTCCCCTCAAAAGGGAGGTTAGAGACTTCTTGACTGTGGTCAAGGTCTCACGGGGAATAAACATGTCTTAAGGACACGCTTACGTGGAGTGTAGGAACTCCAAATCTCTATGTTATAAATTGTTAAGTTGTAATTAGGGTTAAATTAGGGATTCCACGGCGGGAAACCCTAAAATGAGCGCGGCGGCTCTTTGACCTAATGCTAGGGGTAAAATTGTAATCTTGCCTGCGGCGAGGCATTTGTGAAAATTTAGGGTTGAAAAGGTGTAAGGGTTGAAGTTGAGGACTATTGGCGCGGCGGCCAAACGCGAGACCTAATTCCTTCGGCAGTGTGTAGTGTGACTGGAATATTGATAAATGCGTGAAGTGATTGAGTTATGCAAACAGGGAATAAAGACAGCAGTTAAAAGCCATGCAAACAGAAATTAAAAGGCAGAAATTTAAAGCGCGATTATTAGATTCGCGGGGTTACATATGAGAAGCAGTTACAATATAGTAATGAACTCGGAATGAAAAATAGGATGAAATAAGTAATAAGCTGCAAAATGAACGAACGACGTTAGTGGGCAGAGTTAGGCGAAACAATAAAGAAAAAGATGCAAATTTGAGATTATTACAATTTTTAATATTAGCTTGCAAAAAAAAATTTAATTTAAAATATTTTACTCTTTTAAAAGGTTTTATTTTTAATATTTTAAGAAAAGTTTTTCTTATTTTTATTTAAAAAAGTTTTTTATTTTTATATTTACAAAAGTTTTAGTTTTATATTTAAAAAAAGTTTTAATTTTTATTTTTAAAAAAAAGAGGTTTTGTTTAATTTTATTATAAAAAGATTTTTATTTAAAAATAATATTTACACAAAAAAAGAGGTTTTAAAACAATTTTCTTAAGTTATAAAACAATTTAAAAACAATTAAAAACATAATTTTAAAAAAACAGAATAAAAAAATATAAAACATAAAGGGGTTGGGCCGGTCATCACACCCGGACCCAACCCGGTTAGTGGTTCAATTAGAAGACAATGAGGGTTCTGGGAACCCTAATGTCCCTTGCGGCGCCCTTCACGTCTTCTTCTTCTCTCATCTCTCTCGCGATCGCCATGCATCTTCTTCTTCTCTCATCTCTATAACCTGAAACAAAACATGAATGTCGTGAGGAAAACGTCTCAGGGCTCACATTTATGGTGAACGGCCGGTGATGAGGGTTTCCTCTGAGGCTTGGAGTTGATTGCCCGCCGTTTGAACGGCGACGGTGATCTCCTCCTCCGGTGTTTCGTGGATGATATTGATTGTTCAGTGATGTTTGTTGTCGCCTATGGTTCGCTCACGATCTTCCTTCGTTAGCGTTTGCTTGCGATCTCTGTTAGGGTTTCGCTCGTGATCTTCGCTAGTTTTTCGCTCTCGCTCTCGCGGCTACCAGTTAGGGTTTTTGATGGTGAGATTGTTCCCTACTTATACTTTCTTTTTGGGCCTTTGATCCGTGATGGATTTGCGTTATTTTTGAGACATGATTTTGTGTTGATATGATTTGATTTTGTTTTGATTACGATTGGATACTCTGTTTCCTCTTTTAGGGTTCGATTGGGATTTTGGTGAGATTGGATTTCATTTTTCTGATATGAATCTGATACTGATTTGTTTTGATCTGTTTTGGGATTGATATCGAATCAAAATCTCTCTATTATTTTTCTGATATGGTTTGCCTTCAGGTTGGATTGATTGGTATCTGATATTGATTCACAGAACTTCTTGATGGATTCGTTTTTCTGTTTGATATTTTCGATCTCGAACTGATTCATTTTTTGATTGATTCGTTTCTTTGATGCAGCTCAGATTCTTTTCCTCTTCTTCTTTCAGAGAGGGCTGATATTGTGTTGGTCTTTGCCGCCGGGAAAGGTATACGGCGATGATGTTCATCTGAGCCGTGACAACTGATACTCTTTGATGACGCTGCGATTGCCTCTGACAATCTTCGCTTGTGGTTTATCATTTGCTGCGATTTCTGGTTTTTTTGCACTTGTTTCACTCTCTGAACTGGTGTGTTTTTATTTGTTCTGAACTGGTTTGATCTTCACGACCTTCTTTCTTTTTTCAGAAGCGCTACTACGTCGCGGTTGCCTTCGAGATCAGTTGCCTTCGACGCTTGATTGGATTCAGAACATGAATTCTGGGCTGCTATTGGCTATTGGCTTTCAGACTGATTGTGAAGCCATGATGTGTGATAACTGACGCGGTTTACCCTCGTACTTTGAGCTGATTTTCGTGACTCATTTATTGGGGCAATGATGCTTGCTGAGCCCTCGTCCGTTCTGGTACAGTTCATGCCATGATTTAGTGCTGCTTGCATTCTGAACTGACGTGATTGCTTCGTGATAACCTCGCTGCTAACCCATGTTTGATGCTGTTGTGTTTTTGGATCCTGTTGAATACCTTTTGTCATGGCAGATTTGTAAGATATTTTCTTCCGGCTCTTGCGCATGAACTTGCATTTTGATGCATTGTTTGATGGTTTGTATTTTCTGTCCTGTTCAGAATTGATGCAGCTTGATGCCATAGTTTGGTTTCTCTTGTTCTGTTTTGAACTTGATTTTCATTCTGTTTGGAACATTGGCCTTCATTCTGTTTTGAACATTGGCCTTCATTCTGTTTTGTAACAGATTTGTTTCTTTGGTGGCTCTTCATACTTGTACTGGCGCGAGCCCCTTCCTAGTTTTGTTTATGCAGCTTGTTTATGCTTCGAGTTCTGTTGTACTGATGATGCTTGTGGCTTTTCAGGTGTGAAAAAAATGA